>OX451735.1:1345425200-1345427700 GCA_948472305.1 Vicia faba
AAACAACAACAACAACAACGTCAAATACATAACAACAACAACAACGTCAAATAAACAACAAAAACAACAACAATAATAACAACAACAACAACAACAACGTGAAATAAACAACAACATCAACAACGTCAACAACATTAACAACGTCAAATAAACAACAACAACAACGTCAAATAAACAACAACAACAACAATAACAACAACGTCAACAACAACAACAACGTCAAATAAACAACAACAACAACGTCAAATAAACAACAACAACAACAACTATGTAAACAACAACAACAACGTCAAATAAACAACAACAACAACAACGTCAACACCAACGACAACAACATCAAATAAACAAGAACAACACCGTCAAATAAACAACAACAACAACAACAACATGAAATAAACAACAACAACTATGTCAACAACAACAACAACATCAAATAAACAACAACAACAATAACAACGTCAATAACAACAACGTCAAATAAACAACAACAACAATAAAAATGTCAAATAAACAACAAGAACAACAACACCGTCAAATAAACAACAAGAACAACAACAACGTCAACAACAACAACAACAACGTCAAATTAACAACAAAAACAACGACAACAACAACGTCAAATAAACAACAACAACAACAAGAACATCAACTGAACAACAATAACAACAACAATCAAATAAACAACAACAACAACGTCAAATAAACAACAACAACAACACCAACAATAACAACAACAACAACTACGTCAAATAAACCACAAAAACAACAACAACATTGTCAACAACATTAACAATGTCAAATAAATAACAACAACAACAACAACGTCAAATAAACAACAAAAACAACAACGTCAAATAATAAACAACAACAACAAATACAACAACAACAACGTCAAATAAACAACAACAGCGTCAAATAAACAACAACAACAATGTCAAATAAACAACAACAACAACGTCAAATAAACAACAACAACAATAACGTCAAATAAACAACAACAACAACGTCAAATAAATAAGAACAACAACAACAACGTCAAATAAACAACAAAAACAACAACAATAATAACAACAACAACAACGTGAAATAAACAACAGCATCAACAACATCAACAACAACAATGTCAAATAAACAACAACAACAACAATGTCAAATAAACAAGAACAACAACAATAACAACAACGTTAACAACAACAACAACGTCAAATAAACAACAACAACAACAACAACAACGTCAAATAAACAACAACAACAACTATTTTAACAACAACAACAACAACAACGTCAATAACAACAACAACGTCAAGTAAACAATAACAACAACAACAACAACGTCAAATAAACAACAACAATAACAACGTCGAATAAACAACAACAACAACAACGTCAAATAAACAACAACAACAACAACAACGTTAAATTAACAACAACACCAATAACTTCAACAACAACAACAACGTCATATAAACAACAATAACAACAACATCAACAAAAACAACAACGTCAACTAAACAACAACAACAACGTCAAATAAATAATAACAACAACACCAATGTCAAATAAACGACAACAACAATGTCAAATAAACAACAACAACAACAACGTCAACAACAACAACAACAACAACGTCAAATAAACAACAACAACAACAACAACAACGTCAAATAAACAACAACAACAACAACAACAACGTTAAATAAACAACAACAACAACAACAATAAAAACAACAACAACAACGTCAAATAAACAACAACAACAACAACAACGTCAAATAAACAACAACAACAACAACAACAATAACAACAACGTCAAATAAACAACAATAACAACAACAACAACAACAACAACGTCAAATAAACAACAAAAAACACAACAACATCAACAACAACAAAAATGTCTAATAAACAACAACAACAACAACGTCAACAACAACAACTATGTCAAATAAACAACAACAACAATGTCAAATAAACAATAACAACAACAACAACAACGTCAAATAAACAACAACAACAACGTCAAATAAACAACAACAACGTTAAATAAATAACAACAACAACGTCAAATAAACAACAACAACGTCAACAACAACAACAACAACGTTAAATAAACAACAACAACAACAACAACTACAACACCATCAACAACAACAACATTGTCAAATAAACAACAACAACGTCAAATAAACAACAAAAACAACAACAACAATGTCAACAACATTAACAACGTCAAATAAACATCAACAACAACAACGTCAAATAAACAACAACAACAACAACAACAACGTCAACAACAACAACAACGTCAAATAAACAAGAACAACAACAATAATAACAACGTCAAATAAACAACAACAACAACAACAAATACAACAATAACAACAACGTCAAATAACAACAACAACGTCAAATAAACAACAACAACAACAACGACAAATAAACAACAACAACAACAACGTCAAATAAACAACAACAACAACAACAACAACGTCAAATAAAC
>OX451735.1:1345432700-1345440200 GCA_948472305.1 Vicia faba
AACAACAACAACAACGTCAAATAAACAACAAAAACAACAACAATAACAACAACAACAACAACGTGAAATAAACAACAGCATCAACAACAACAATGTCAAATAAACAACAACAACAACAATGTCAAATAAACAACAACAACACCAATAACAACAACGTTAACAACAACAACAACGTCAAATAAACAACAACAACAACAACTATTTTAACAACAACAACAACAACGTCAATAACAACAACAACATCAAGTAAACAACAACAACAACAACAACGTCAAATAAACAACAACAATAACAACGTCAAATAAAAAACAACAACAACAACGTCAAATAAACAACAACAACAACGTTAAATTAACAACAACACCAACAACTTCAACAACAACAACAACGTCAAATAAACAACAATAACAACAACATCAACAACAACAACAACAACGTCAAATAAACAACAACAACAACGTCAAATAAACAATAACAACAACACCAATGTCAAATAAACAACAACAACAACGTCAAATAAACAACAACAACAACAACAACGTCAACAATAACAACAACAACAACGTCAAATAAACAACAACAACAACAACGTCAAATAAACAACAACAACAACAACGTTAAATAAACAACAACAACAACAACAATAACAACAACAACAACAATGTCAAATAAATAACAACAACAACAACAATGTCAAATAAACAACAACAACAACAATAACAACAACAACAACAACAACAACGTCAAATAAACAACAACGTCAAATAAACAACAACAGCAACAACAACGTAAATAAACAACAACAACAACGTCAAATAAACAACAACAAAAAACACAACAACATCAACAACAACAAAAATGTCTAATAAACAACAACAACAACAACGTCAACAACAACAACTATGTCAAATAAACAACAACAACAATGTCAAATAAAAAATAACAACAACAACAACGTCCTTAACAACAACGTCAAATAAACAACAACAACAACGTCAAATAAACAAAACAACGTCAAATAAAGAACAACAACAACAACAACAACAACGTCAAATAAACAACAACAACAACACATTCAACAACAACAACAATGTCAAATAAACAACAACAATGTCAAATAAACAACAACAACGTCAAATAAACAACAAAAACAACAACAACAATGTCAACAACATTAACAACGTCAAATAAACAACAACAACAACAACGTCAAATAAACAACAACAACAACAACGTCAACAACAACAACAACGTCAAATAAACAAGAACAACAACAACAATAACAATGTCAAATAAACAACAACAATAACGTCAAACAAACAACAACAACAACGACAACGTCAAATAAACAACAACAACAACAACAACAAATACAACAACAACAACGTCAAATAACAACAACAACGTCAAATAAACAACAACAACAACAACGTCAAATAAACAACAACAAAAACAACGTCAAATAAACAACAACAACAACAACGTCAAATAAACAACAACAACAACAACAACAACGTCAAATACATAACAACAACAACAACAACGTCAAATAAACAACAAAAACAACAACAATAATAACAACAACAACAACAACAACGTGAAATAAACAACAACATCAACAACATCAACAACATTAACAACGTCAAATAAATAACAACAACAACAACGTCAAATAAACAACAACAACAACAATAACAACAACGTCAACAACAACAACAACGTCAAATAAACAACAACAACAACAACAACGTCAAATAAACAACAACAACAACTATGTAAAAAACAACAACAACGTCAAATAAACAACAACAACAACAACGTCAACACCAACAACAACAACGTCAAATAAACAACAACAACACCGTCAAATAAACAACAACAACAACAACAACATGAAATAAACAACAACAACTATGTCAACAACAACAACAACATCAAATAAACAACAACAACAATAACAACGTCAACAACAACAACGTCAAATAAACAACAACAACAATAACAATGTCAAATAAACAACAAGAACAACAACACCGTCAAATAAACAACAAGAACAACAACAACTTCAACAACAGCAACAACAACGTCAAATAAATAACAAAAACAACGACAACAACAACGTCAAATAAACAACAACAACAAGAAGAACATCAACTAAACAACAACAACAACAACGTCAAATAAACAACAACCACAACAACAACGTCAAATAAACAACAACAATACGTCAAATAAACAACAACAACAACACCAACAATAACAACAACAACAACAACAACGTCAAATAAACCACAAAAACAACAACAACATTGTCAACAACATTAACAATGTCAAATAAACAACAACAACAACAACAACGTCAAATAAACAACAACAACAACGTCAACAACAACAACAATGTCAAATAAACAAGAACAACAACAACAATAACAACGTGAAATAAACAACAACAATAACGTCAAATAAACAACAACAACAACGTTAAATAATCAACAACAACAACAAATACAACAACAACAACGTCAAATAAACAACAACAGCGTCAAATAAACAACAACAACAACGTCAAATAAACAACAACATCAAATAAACAACAACAACAACGTCAAATTAACAACAACAACAACAACGTCAAATAAACAACAACAAAAACGTCAAATAAATAAGAACAACAACAACAACGTCAAATAAACAACAAAAACAACAACAATAACAACAACAACAACAACAACAACAATGTGAAATAAACAACAACATCAACAACATCAATAACAACAATGTCAAATAAACAACAACAACAACAATGTCAAATAAACAAGAACAACAACAATAACAACAACGTTAACAACAACAACAACGTCAAATAAACAACAACAACAACAAACAACAACGTCAAATAAACAACAACAACAACTATTTTAACAACAACAACAACATCAATAACAACAACAACGTCAAGTAAACAACAACAATAACAACAACGTCAAATAAACAACAACAATAACAACGTCGAATAAACAACAACAACAACAACGTCAAATAAACAACAACAACAACGTCAAATAAACAACAACAAAAACATCAAATAAACAACAACAACAACAACGTCAAATAAACAACAACAACATCAACGTCAAATAAATAACAGCAACAACAACAACGTCAAACAAACAACAAAAACAACAACAATAATAACAACAACAACAACGTGAAATAAACAACAACATCAACAACGTCAACAACATTAACAAAGTCAAATAAACAACAACAACAACAACAACAACAACGTCAAATAAACAACAACAACAACAACAATAACAACAACAACAACAACAACGTCAAATAAACAACAACAACAACGTCAAATAAACAACAACAACGTCAAATAATCAACAACAACAACGTCAACACCAACAACAACAACGTCAAATAAACAACAACAACACCGTCAAATAAACAACAACAACAACAACGTGAAATAAACAACAACAACTATGTCAACAATAACAACAACATCAAATAAACAACAACAACAATAACAACTTCAACAACAACAACGTCAAATAAACAACAACAACAATAACAACGTCAAATAAACAACAACAACAACAACAACACCGTCAAATAAACAACAACAATAACAACAACAACAACGTCAAATAAACAACAAAAACAACGACAACAACAACGTCAAATAAACAACAACAACAACAAGAACATCAACTAAACAACAACAACAACAACAACGTCAAATAAACAACAACCACAACAACAACGTCAAATAAACAACAACAACAACATCAAATAAACAACAACAACAACAACACCAACAATAACAACAACAACAACAACAACGTCAAATAAACCACAAAAACAACAACAACAATGTCAACAACATTAACAATGTCAAATAAACAACCACAACAACAACAACAACGTCAAATAAACAACAACAACAACAACAACGTCAACAACAACAACAATGTCAAATAAACAAGAACAACAACAACAATAACAACGTGAAATAAACAACAACAATAACGTCAAATAAACAACAACAACAACAACAACGTCAAATAATCAACAACAACAACAAATACAACAACAACAACGTCAAATAACAACAACAGCGTCAAATAAACAACAACAACAACAACGTCAAATAAACAACAACAGCAACGTCAAATAAACAACAACAACGTCAAATAAACAACAACAACAACGTCAAATAAATAAGAACAACAACAACAACGTCAAACAAACAACAAAAACAACAACAATAATAACAACAACAACAACGTGAAATAAACAACAGCATCAACAACATCAACAACAACAATGTCAAATAAACAACAACAACAACAATGTCAAATAAACAACAAAAACAACAACAACAATGTCAACAACATTAACAACGTCAAATAAACAACAACATCAACAACAACAATGTCAAATAAACAACAACAACAACAATGTCAAATAAACAACAACAACACCAATAACAACAACGTTAACAACAACAACAACGTCAAATAAACAACAACAACAACAACAACGTCAAATAAACAACAACAACAACAACTATTTTAACAACAACAACAACAACGTCAATAACAACAACAACATCAAGTAAACAACAACAACAACAACAACGTCAAATAAACAACAACAATAACAACGTCAAATAAAAAACAACAACAACAACGTCAAATAAACAACAACAACAACATTAAATTAACAACAACACCAACAACTTCAACAACAACAACAACGTCAAATAAACAACAATAACAACAACATCAACAACAACAACAACAACGTCAAATAAACAACAACAACAACGTCAAATAAACAATAACAACAACACCAATGTCAAATAAACAACAACAACAACGTCAAATAAACAACAACAACAACAACAACGTCAACAATAACAACAACAACAACGTCAAATAAACAACAACAACAACAACGTCAAATAAACAACAACAACAACAACGTTAAATAAACAACAACAACAACAACAATAACAACAACAACAACAATGTCAAATAAACAACAACAACAACAATGTCAAATAAACAACAACAACAACAACAATAACAACAACAACAACAACAACGTCAAACAAACAACAACGTCAAATAAACAACAACAACAACAACGTAAATAAACAACAACAACAACGTCAAATAAACAACAACAAAAAACACAACAACATCAACAACAACAAAAATGTCTAATAAACAACAACAACAACAACGTCAACAACAACAACTATGTCAAATAAACAACAACAACAATGTCAAATAAAAAATAACAACAACAACAACGTCCATAATAACAACGTCAAATAAACAACAACAACAACGTCAAATAAATAAAACAACGTCAAATAAAGAACAACAACAACAACAACAACGTCAAATAAACAACAACAACAACACCGTCAACAACAACAACAATGTCAAATAAACAACAACAGTGTCAAATAAACAACAACAACGTCAAATAAACAACAAAAACAACAACAACAATGTCAACAAAATTAACAACGTCAAATAAACAACAACAACAACAACGTCAAATAAACAACAACAACAACAACGTCAACAACAACAACAACGTCAAATAAACAAGAACAACAACAACAATAACAATGTCAAATAAATAACAACAATAACGTCAAATAAACAACAACAACAACGACAACGTCAAATAAACAACAACAACAACAACAACAAATACAACAACCACAACGTCAAATAACAACAACAACGTCAAATAAACAACAACAACAACGTCAAATAAACAACAACAAAAACAACGTCAAATAAACAACAACAACAACAACGTCAAATAAACAACAACAACAACAACAACGTCAAATACATAACAACAACAACAACAACTTCAAATAAACAACAAAAACAACAACAATAATAACAACAACAACAACAACAACAACGTGAAATAAACAACAACATCAACAACGTCAACAACATTAACAACGTCAAATAAACAACAACAACAACAACGTCAAATAAACAACAACAACAACAATAACAACAACGTCAACAACAACAACAACGTCAAATAAACAACAACAACAACAACGTCAAATAAACAACAACAACAACTATGTAAAAAACAACAACAACGTCAAATAAACAACAACAACAACAACGTCAACACCAACAACAACAACGTCAAATAAACAACAACAACACCGTCAAATAAACAACAACAACAACAACAACAACATGAAATAAACAACAACAACTATGTCAACAACAACAACAACATCAAATAAACAACAACAACAATAACAACGTCAACAACAACAACGTCAAATAAACAACAACAACAATAACAATGTCAAATAAACAACAAGAACAATAACACCGTCAAATAAAGAACAAGAACAACAACAACTTCAACAACAGCAACAACAACGTCAAATAAATAACAAAAACAACGACAATAACAACGTCAAATAAACAACAACAACAACAAGAACATCAACTAAACAACAACAACAACAACGTCAAATAAACAACAACCACAACAACAACGTCAAATAAACAACAACAATACGTCAAATAAACAACAACAACAACAACAACAACAACAACAACAACAATAACAACAACAACAACAACAACGTCAAATAAACCACAAAAACAACAACAACATTGTCAACAACATTAACAATGTCAAATAAACAACAACAACAACAACAACGTCAAATAAACAACAACAACAACGTCAACAACAACAACAATGTCAAATAAACAAGAACAACAACAACAATAACAACGTGAAATAAACAACAACAATAACGTCAAATAAACAACAACAACAACGTTAAATAATCAACAACAACAACAAATACAACAACAACAACGTCAAATAAACAACAACAGCGTCAAATAAACAACAACAACAACGTCAAATAAACAACAACGTCAAATAAACAACAACAACAACGTCAAATTAACAACAACAACAACAACGTCAAATAAACAACAACAACAACGTCAAATAAATAAGAACAACAACAACAACGTCAAATAAACAACAAAAACAACAACAATAATAACAACCAGAACAACAATAACAATGTGAAATAAACAACAACATCAACAACATCAACAACAACAATGTCAAATAAACAACAACAACAACAATGTCAAATAAACAAGAACAACAACAATAACAACAACGTTAACAACAACAACAACGTCAAATAAACAACAACAACAACAACAACAACGTCAAATAAACAACAACAACAACTATTTTAACAACAACAACAACGTCAATAACAACAACAACGTCAAGTAAACAACAACAATAACAACAACGTCAAATAAACAACAACAATAACAACGTCGAATAAACAACAACAACAACAACGTCAAATAAACAACAACAACAACGTCAAATAAACAACAACAAAAACATCAAATAAACAACAACAACAACAACAACGTCAAA
>OX451735.1:1345442700-1345507700 GCA_948472305.1 Vicia faba
AAACAACAACAACAATGTCAACAACATTAACAATGTCAAATAAACAACCACAACAACAACAACGTCAAATAAACAACAACAACAACAACGTCAACAACAACAACAATGTCAAATAAACAAGAACAACAACAACAATAAAAATGTGAAATAAACAACAACAATAACGTCAAATAAACAACAACAACAACAACAACAACAACAACGTCAAATAATCAACAACAACAACAAATACAACAACAACAACGTCAAATAACAAGAACAACGTCAAATAAACAACAACAACAACGTCAAATAAACAACAACAACAACGTCAAATAAACAACAACAACAACAACAACGTCAAATAAACAACAACAACAACGTCAAATAAATAAGAACAACAACAACAACGTCAAATAAACAACAAAAACAACAACAATAACAACAACAACAACAACGTGAAATAAACAACAGCATCAACAACAACAATGTCAAATAAACAACAACAACAACAATGTCAAATAAACAACAACAACACCAATAACAACAACGTTAACAACAACAACAACGTCAAATAAACAACAACAACAACAACTATTTTAACAACAACAACAACAACGTCAATAACAACAACAACATCAAGTAAACAACAACAACAACAACAACGTCAAATAAACAACAACAATAACAACGTCAAATAAAAAACAACAACAACAACGTCAAATAAACAACAACAACAACGTTAAATTAACAACAACACCAACAACTTCAACAACAACAACAACGTCAAATAAACAACAATAACAACAACATCAACAACAACAACAACAACGTCAAATAAACAACAACAACAACAACGTCAAATAAACAATAACAACAACACCAATGTCAAATAAACAACAACAACAACGTCAAATAAACAACAACAACAACAACAACGTCAACAATAACAACAACAACAACGTCAAATAAACAACAACAACAACAACGTCAAATAAACAACAACAACAACAACGTTAAATAAACAACAACAACAACAACAATAACAACAACAACAACAATGTCAAATAAACAACAACAACAACAACAATGTCAAATAAACAACAACAACAACAACAATAACAACAACAACAACAACAACAACGTCAAATAAACAACAACGTCAAATAAACAACAACAGCAACAACAACGTAAATAAACAACAACAACAACGTCAAATAAACAACAACAAAAAACACAACAACATCAACAACAACAAAAATGTCTAATAAACAACAACAACAACAACGTCAACAACAACAACTATGTCAAATAAACAACAACAACAATGTCAAATAAAAAATAACAACAACAACAACGTCCATAACAACAACGTCAAATAAACAACAACAACAACGTCAAATAAACAAAACAACGTCAAATAAAGAACAACAACAACAACAACAACAACGTCAAATAAACAACAACAACAACACCGTCAACAACAACAACAATGTCAAATAAACAACAACACTGTCAAATAAACAACAACAACGTCAAATAAACAACAAAAACAACAACAACAATGTCAACAACATTAACAACGTCAAATAAACAACAACAACAACAACGTCAAATAAACAACAACAACAACAACGTCAACAACAACAACAACGTCAAATAAACAAGAACAACAACAACAATAACAATGTCAAATAAACAACAACAATAACGTCAAACAAACAACAACAACAACGACAACGTCAAATAAACAACAACAACAACAACAACAAATACAACAACAACAACGTCAAATAACAACAACAACGTCAAATAAACAACAACAACAACAACGTCAAATAAACAACAACAAAAACAACGTCAAATAAACAACAACAACAACAACGTCAAATAAACAACAACAACAACAACAACGTCAAATACATAACAACAACAACAACAACGTCAAATAAACAACAAAAACAACAACAATAATAACAACAACAACAACAACAACGTGAAATAAACAACAACATCAACAACATCAACAACATTAACAACGTCAAATAAACAACAACAACAACAACGTCAAATAAACAACAACAACAACAATAACAACAACGTCAACAACAACAACAACGTCAAATAAACAACAACAACAACAACAACGTCAAATAAACAACAACAACAACTATGTAAAAAACAACAACAACGTCAAATAAACAACAACAACAACAACGTCAACACCAACAACAACAACGTCAAATAAACAACAACAACACCGTCAAATAAACAACAACAACAACAACAACATGAAATAAACAACAACAACTATGTCAACAACAACAACAACATCAAATAAACAACAACAACAATAACAACGTCAACAACAACAACGTCAAATAAACAACAACAACAATAACAATGTCAAATAAATAACAAGAACAACAACACCGTCAAATAAACAACAAGAACAACAACAACTTCAACAACAGCAACAACAACGTCAAATAAATAACAAAAACAACGACAACAACAACGTCAAATAAACAACAACAACAAGAAGAACATCAACTAAACAACAACAACAACAACGTCAAATAAACAACAACCACAACAACAACGTCAAATAAACAACAACAATACGTCAAATAAACAACAACAACAACAACAACAACAACAATAACAACAACAACAACAACAACGTCAAATAAACCACAAAAACAACAACAACATTGTCAACAACATTAACAATGTCAAATAAACAACAACAACAACAACAACGTCAAATAAACAACAACAACAACGTCAACAACAACAACAATGTCAAATAAACAAGAACAACAACAACAATAACAACGTGAAATAAACAACAACAATAACGTCAAATAAACAACAACAACAACGTTAAATAATCAACAACAACAACAAATACAACAACAACAACGTCAAATAAACAACAACAGCGTTAAATAAACAACAACAACAACGTCAAATAAACAACAACGTCAAATAAACAACAACAACAACGTCAAATTAACAACAACAACAACAACGTCAAATAAACAACAACAACAACGTCAAATAAATAAGAACAACAACAACAACGTCAAATAAACAACAAAAACAACAACAATAATAACAACAACAACAACAATAACAATGTGAAATAAACAACAACATCAACAACATCAACAACAACAATGTCAAATAAACAACAACAACAACAATGTCAAATAAACAAGAACAACAACAATAACAACAACGTTAACAACAACAACAACGTCAAATAAACAACAACAACAACAACAACAACGTCAAATAAACAACAACAACAACTATTTTAACAACAACAACAACGTCAATAACAACAACAACGTCAAGTAAACAACAACAATAACAACAACGTCAAATAAACAACAACAATAACAACGTCAAATAAACAACAACAACAACAACGTCAAATAAACAACAACAACAACGTCAAATAAACAACAACAAAAACATCAAATAAACAACAACAACAACAACGTCAAATAAACAACAACAACATCAACGTCAAATAAATAACAACAACAACAACAACGTCAAACAAACAACAAAAACAACAACAATAATAACAACAACAACAACGTGAAATAAACAACAACATCAACAACGTCAACAACATTAACAAAGTCAAATAAACAACAACAACAACAACAACAACAACGTCAAATAAACAACAACAACAACAACAATAACAACAACAACAACAACGTCAAATAAACAACAACAACAACGTCAAATAAACAACAACAACGTCAAATAATCAACAACAACAACGTCAACACCAACAACAACAACGTCAAATAAACAACAACAACACCGTCAAATAAACAACAACAACAACAACGTGAAATAAACAACAACAACTATGTCAACAATAACAACAACATCAAATAAACAACAACAACAATAAGAACTTCAACAACAACAACGTCAAATAAACAACAACAACAATAACAACGTCAAATAAACAACAACAACAACAACACCGTCAAATAAACAACAACAATAACAACAACAACAACGTCAAATAAACAACAAAAACAACGACAACAACAACGTCAAATAAACAACAACAACAACAAGAACATCAACTAAACAACAACAACAACAACAACGTCAAATAAACAACAACCACAACAACAACGTCAAATAAACAACAACAACAACAACGTCAAATAAACAACAACAACAACAACACCAACAATAACAACAACAACAACAACGTCAAATAAACCACAAAAACAACAACAACAATGTCAACAACATTAACAATGTCAAATAAACAACCACAACAACAACAACAACGTCAAATAAACAACAACAACAACAACAACGTCAACAACAACAACAATGTCAAATAAACAAGAACAACAACAACAATAACAACGTGAAATAAACAACAACAATAACGTCAAATAAACAACAACAACAACAACGTCAAATAATCAACAACAACAACAAATACAACAACAACAACGTCAAATAACAACAACAGCGTCAAATAAACAACAACAACAACAACGTCAAATAAACAACAACAGCAACGTCAAATAAACAACAACAACGTCAAATAAACAACAACAACAACGTCAAATAAATAAGAACAACAACAACAACGTCAAACAAACAACAAAAACAACAACAATAATAACAACAACAACAACGTGAAATAAACAACAGCATCAACAACATCAACAACAACAATGTCAAATAAACAACAACAACAACAATGTCAAATAAACAACAAAAACAACAACAACAATGTCAACAACATTAACAACGTCAAATAAACAACAACATCAACAACAACAATGTCAAATAAACAACAACAACAACAATGTCAAATAAACAACAACAACAACAATAACAACAACGTTAACAACAACAACAACGTCAAATAAACAACAACAACAACAACAACGTCAAATAAACAACAACAACAACAACTATTTTAACAACAACAACAACAACGTCAATAACAACAACAACATCAAGTAAACAACAACAACAACAACAACGTCAAATAAACAACAACAATAACAACGTCAAATAAAAAACAACAACAACAACGTCAAATAAACAACAACAACAACGTTAAATTAACAACAACACCAACAACTTCAACAACAACAACAACGTCAAATAAACAACAATAACAACAACATCAACAACAACAACAACAACGTCAAATAAACAACAACAACAACGTCAAATAAACAATAACAACAACACCAATGTCAAATAAACAACAACAACAACGTCAAATAAACAACAACAACAACAACAACGTCAACAATAACAACAACAACAACGTCAAATAAACAACAACAACAACAACGTCAAATAAACAACAACAACAACAACGTTAAATAAACAACAACAACAACAACAATAACAACAACAACAACAATGTCAAATAAACAACAACAACAACAATGTCAAATAAACAACAACAACAACAACAATAACAACAACAACAACAACAACGTCAAACAAACAACAACGTCAAATAAACAACAACAACAACAACAACGTAAATAAACAACAACAACAACGTCAAATAAACAACAACAAAAATCACAACAACATCAACAACAACAAAAATGTCTAATAAACAACAACAACAACAACGTCAACAACAACAACTATGTCAAATAAACAACAACAACAATGTCAAATAAAAAATAACAACAACAACAACGTCCATAATAACAACGTCAAATAAACAACAACAACAACGTCAAATAAACAAAACAACGTCAAATAAAGAACAACAACAACAACAACAACGTCAAATAAACAACAACAACAACACCGTCAACAACAACAACAATGTCAAATAAACAACAACAGTGTCAAATAAACAACAACAACGTCAAATAAACAACAAAAACAACAACAACAATGTCAACAAAATTAACAACGTCAAATAAACAACAACAACAACAACGTCAAATAAACAACAACAACAACAACGTCAACAACAACAACAACGTCAAATAAACAAGAACAACAACAACAATAACAATGTCAAATAAACAACAACAATAACGTCAAATAAACAACAACAACAACGACAACGTCAAATAAACAACAACAACAACAACAACAAATACAACAACAACAACGTCAAATAACAACAACAACGTCAAATAAACAACAACAACAACGTCAAATAAACAACAACAAAAACAACGTCAAATAAACAACAACAACAACAACGTCAAATAAACAACAACAACAACAACAACGTCAAATACATAACAACAACAACAACAACTTCAAATAAACAACAAAAACAACAACAATAATAACAACAACAACAACAACAACAACGTGAAATAAACAACAACATCAACAACGTCAACAACATTAACAACGTCAAATAAACAACAACAACAATAACGTCAAATAAACAACAACAACAACAACAATAACAACAACGTCAACAACAACAACAACGTCAAATAAACAACAACAACAACAACGTCAAATAAACAACAACAACAACTATGTAAAAAACAACAACAACGTCAAATAAACAACAACAACAACAGCGTCAACACCAACAACAACAACGTCAAATAAACAACAACAACACCGTCAAATAAACAACAACAACAACAACAACAACATGAAATAAACAACAACAACTATGTCAACAACAACAACAACATCAAATAAACAACAACAACAATAACAACGTCAACAACAACAACGTCAAATAAACAACAACAACAATAACAATGTCAAATAAACAACAAGAACAATAACACCGTCAAATAAACAACAAGAACAACAACAACTTCAACAACAGCAACAACAACGTCAAATAAATAACAAAAACAACGACAATAACAACGTCAAATAAACAACAACAACAACAAGAACATCAACTAAACAACAACAACAACAACGTCAAATAAACAACAACCACAACAACAACGTCAAATAAACAACAACAATACGTCAAATAAACAACAACAACAACAACAACAACAACAATAACAACAACAACAACAACAACGTCAAATAAACCACAAAAACAACAACAACATTGTCAACAACATTAACAATGTCAAATAAACAACAACAACAACAACAACGTCAAATAAACAACAACAACAACGTCAACAACAACAACAATGTCAAATAAACAAGAACAACAACAACAATAACAACGTGAAATAAACAACAACAATAACGTCAAATAAACAACAACAACAACGTTAAATAATCAACAACAACAACAAATACAACAACAACAACGTCAAATAAACAACAACAGCGTCAAATAAACAACAACAACAACGTCAAATAAACAACAACGTCAAATAAACAACAACAACAACGTCAAATTAACAACAACAACAACAACGTCAAATAAACAACAACAACAACGTCAAATAAATAAGAACAACAACAACAACGTCAAATAAACAACAAAAACAACAACAATAATAACAACAACAACAACAATAACAATGTGAAATAAACAACAACATCAACAACATCAACAACAACAATGTCAAATAAACAACAACAACAACAATGTCAAATAAACAAGAACAACAACAATAACAACAACGTTAACAACAACAACAACGTCAAATAAACAACAACAACAACAACAACAACGTCAAATAAACAACAACAACAACTATTTTAACAACAACAACAACGTCAATAACAACAACAACGTCAAGTAAACAACAACAATAACAACAACGTCAAATAAACAACAACAATAACAACGTCGAATAAACAACAACAACAACAACCTCAAATAAACAACAACAACAACGTCAAATAAACAATAACAAAAACATCAAATAAACAACAAAAACAACAACGTCAAATAAACAACAACAACATCAACGTCAAATAAATAACAACAACAACAACAACGTCAAACAAACAACAAAAACAACAACAATAATAACAACAACAACAACGTGAAATAAACAACAACATCAACAACGTCAACAACATTAACAAAGTCAAATAAACAACAACAACAACAACAACAACAACGTCAAATAAACAACAACAACAACAACAATAACAACAACAACAACAACAACGTCAAATAAACAACAACAACAACGTCAAATAAACAACAACAACGTCAAATAATCAACAACAACAACGTCAACACCAACAACAACAACGTCAAATAAACAACAACAACACCGTCAAATAAACAACAACAACAACAACGTGAAATAAACAACAACAACTATGTCAACAATAACAACAACATCAAATAAACAACAACAACAATAACAACTTCAACAACAACAACGTCAAATAAACAACAACAACAATAACAACGTCAAATAAACAACAACAACAACAACAACACCGTCAAATAAACAACAACAATAACAACAACAACAACAACGTCAAATAAACAACAAAAACAACGACAACAACAACGTCAAATAAACAACAACAACAACAAGAACATCAACTAAACAACAACAACAACAACAACGTCAGATAAACAACAACCACAACAACAACGTCAAATAAACAACAACAACAACGTCAAATAAACAACAACAACAACAACACCAACAATAACAACAACAACAACAACGTCAAATAAACCACAAAAACAACAACAACAATGTCAAAAACATTAACAATGTCAAATAAACAACCACAACAACAACAACAACGTCAAATAAACAACAACAACAACAACAACGTCAACAACAACAACAATGTCAAATAAACAAGAACAACAACAACAATAACAACGTGAAATAAACAACAACAATAACGTCAAATAAACAACAACAACAACAACGTCAAATAATCAACAACAACAACAAATACAACAACAACAACGTCAAATAACAACAACAGCGTCAAATAAACAACAACAACAACAACGTCAAATAAACAACAACAGCAACGTCAAATAAACAACAACAACGTCAAATAAACAACAACAACAACGTCAAATAAATAAGAACAACAACAACAACGTCAAACAAACAACAAAAACAACAACAATAATAACAACAACAACAACGTGAAATAAACAACAACATCAACAACATCAACAACAACAATGTCAAATAAACAACAACAACAACAATGTCAAATAAACAACAACAACAACAATGTCAAATAAACAACAACAACAACAATAACAACAACGTTAACAACAACAACAACGTCAAATAAACAACAACAACAACAACAACGTCAAATAAACAACAACAACAACTATTTTAACAACAACAACAACAACAACAACAACGTCAATAACAACAACAACGTCAAGTAAAAAACAACAACTACAACAACAACGTCAAATAAACAACAACAATAACAACGTCAAATAAAAAACAACAACAACAACGTCAAATAAACAACAACAACAACGTTAAATTAACAACAACAACAACGTCAAATAAACAATAACAACAACACCAATGTCAAATAAACAACAACAACAACGTCAAATAAACAACAACAACAACAACAACAATAGCAACAACAACAACAACAACAATGTCAAATAAACAACAACAACAACAACAACGTCAAATAAACAACAACCACAACGTCAAATAAACAGTAACAAAAAACACAACAACATCAACAACAACAAATATGTCTAATAAACAACAACAACAACAACGTCAACAACAACAACTATGTCAAATAAACAACAACAACAATGTCAAATAAACAATAACAACAACAACGTCAAATAAACAACAACAACAACGTCAAAGTCAAATAAACAACAAAAACAACAACAACGTCAAATAAACAACAACAACGTCAACAACAACAACAACAACGTCAAATAAACAACAACAACAACTACAACACCATCAACAACAACAATATCAAATAAACAACAACAACGTCAAATAAACAACAAAAACAACAACAACAATGTCAACAACATTAACAACGTCAAATAAACAACAACAACAACAACAACAACGTCAAATAAACAACAACAACAACAACAATGTCAACAACAACAACGTCAAATAAACAAGAACAACAACAATAATAACAACGTCAAATAAACAACAACAACAACAACAACAACAACGAATACAACAACAACAACAACAAAGTTAAATAACAACAACAACGTCAAATAAACAATAACAACAACAACGTCAAATAAAAACCAACAACATCAACGTCAAATAAATAACAACAACAACAACAACGTCAAACAAACAACAAAAACAACAACAATAATAACAACAACAACAACAACAACGTGAAATAAACAACAACATCAACAACGTCAACAACATTAACAAAGTCAAATAAACAACAACAACAACAACGTCAAATAAACAACAACAACAACAATAACAACAACAACAACAACAATGTCAAATAAACAACAACAACAACGTCAAATAAACAACAACAACAACGTCAAATAATCAACAACAACAACAACGTCAACACCAACAACAACAACGTCAAATAAACAACAACAACACCGTCAAATAAACAACAACAACAACAACGTGAAATAAACAACAACAACTATGTCAACAACAACAACAACATCAAATAAACAATAACAACAATAACAACGTCAACAACAACAACGTCAAATAAACAACAACAACAATAACAACGTCAAATAAACAACAACAACAACAACACTGTCAAATAAACAACAACAACAACAACCACGTCAAATAAACAACAAAAACAACGACAACAACAACGTCAAATAAACAACAACAACAACAACAAGAACATCAACTAAACAACAACAACAACAACGTCAAATAAACAACAACCACAACAACAACGTCAAATAAACAACAACAACAACGTCAAATAAACAACAACAACAACAACACCAACAATAACAACAACAACAACGTCAAATAAACCACAAAAACAACAACAACAATGTCAACAACATTAACAATGTCAAATAAACAACCACAACAACAACAACAACGTCAAATAAACAACAACAACAACGTCAACAACAACAACAATGTCAAATAAACAAGAACAACAACAACAATAACAACGTGAAATAAACAACAACAATAACGTCAAATAAACAACAACAACAACAACAACGTCAAATAATCAACAACAACAACAAATACAACAACAACAACGTCAAATAACAACAACAGCGTCAAATAAACAACAACAACAACGTCAAATAATCAACAACAACAACGTCAAATAAATAAGAACAACAACAACAACGTCAAATAAACAACAAAAACAACAACAATAATAACAACAACAACAACGTGAAATAAACAACAGCATCAACAACATCAACAACAACAATGTCAAATAAAGAACAACAACAAAAATGTCAAATAAACAACAACAACAACAATAACAACAACGTTAACAACAACAACAACGTCAAATAAACAACAACAACAACAACAACAACGCCAAATAAACAACAACAACAACTATTTTAACAACAACAACAACAACGTCAATAACAACAACAACGTCAAGTAAACAACAACAACAACAACAACAACGTCAAATAAACAACAACAATAACAACGTCAAATAAAAAACAACAACACCAACGTCAAATAAACAACAACAACAACGTTAAATTAACAACAACAACAACAACGTCAAATAAACAATAACAACAACACCAATGTCAAATAAACAACAACAACAACGTCAAATAAACAACAACAACAATAACAACAACAACGTCAACAATAACAACAACAACAACGTCAAATAAACAACAACAACAACAACAACAACGTCTAATAAACAACAACCACAACGTCAAATAAACAGCAACAAAAAACACAACAACATCAACAACAACAAAAATGTCTAATAAACAACAACAACAACAACGTCAACAACAACAACTATGTCAAATAAACAACAACAACAATGTCAAATAAACAATAACAACAACAACAACGTCAAATAAACAACAACAACAACAACGTCAAATAAACAACAACAACAACGTCAAATAAACAACAACAACGTCAAATAAACAACAACAACAACAACAACGTCAAATAAACAACAACAACGTCAACAACAACAACAATGTCAAATAAACAACAACAACAACAACTACAACACCATCAATAACAACAACATTGTCAAATAAACAACAACAACGTCAAATAAACAACAAAAACAACAACAACAATGTCAACAACATTAACAACGTCAAATAAACAACAACAACAACAACGTCAAATAAACAACAACAACAACAACAACAACGTCAACAACAACAACAATAACAACGTCAAATAAACAACAACAACAACAACAACAACAACAAATACAACAACCACAACAACAACAACGTCAAATAACAACAACAACGTCAAATAAACAACAACAACAACAAAAACGTCAAACAAACAACAAAAACAACAACAATAATAACAACAACAACAACAACATGAAATAAACAACAACATCAACAACGTCAACAACAATAACAAAGTCAAATAAACAACAACATCAACAACGTCAAATAAACAACAACAACAACAATAACAACAACAACAACAACAACAACGTCAAATAAACAACAACAACAACGTCAAATAAACAACAACAACGTCAAATAATCAACAACAACAACAACGTCAACACCAACAACAACAACGTCAAATAAACAACAACAACACCGTCAAATAAACAACAACAACAACAACGTGAAATAAACAACAACAACTATGTCAACAACAACAACAACATCAAATAAACAACAACAACAATAACAACGTCAACAACAACAACGTCAAATAAACAACAACAACAATAAAAACGTCAAATAAACAACAACAACAACAACAACACCGTCAAATAAACAACAACAACAACAACAACAACAACAACGTCAAATAAACAACAAAAACAACGACAACAACAACGTCAAATAAACAACAACAACAAGAACATCAACTAAACAACAACAACAACAACAACGTCAAATAAACAACAACCACAACAACAACGTCAAATAAACAACAACAACAACGTCAAATAAACAACAACAACAACAACACCAACAATAACAACAACAACAACAACGTCAAATAAACCACAAAAACAACAACAACAATGTCAACAACATTAACAATGTCAAATAAACAACCACAACAACAACAACAACGTCAAATAAACAACAACAACAACAACAACGTCAACAACAACAACAATGTCAAATAAACAAGAACAACAACAACAATAACAACGTGAAATAAACAACAACAATAACGTCAAATAAACAACAACAACAACAACGTCAAATAATCAACAACAACAACAAATACAACAACAACAACGTCAAATAACAACAACAGCGTCAAATAAACAACAACAACAACGTCAAATAAACAACAACAACAACGTCAAATAAACAACAACAACGTCAAATAAACAACAACAACAACGTCAAATAAACAACAACAACGTCAAATAAACAACAACAACGTCAAATAAACAACAAAAACAACAACAATAATAACAACAACAACAACGTGAAATAAACAACAGCATCAACAACATCAACAACAACAATGTCAAATAAACAACAACAACAACAATGTCAAATAAACAACAACAACAACAATAACAACAACGTTAACAACAACAACAACGTCAAATAAACAACAACAACAACAACAACGTCAAATAAACAACAACAACAACTATTTTAACAACAACAACGTCAAGTAAACAACAACAACAACAACAACAACGTCAAATAAACAACAACAATAACAACGTCAAATAAAAAACAACAACAACAACGTCAAATAAACAACAACAACAACGTTAAATTAACAACAACAACAACGTCAAATAAACAATAACAACAACACCAATGTCAAATAAACAACAACAACAACAACGTCAAATAAACAACAACAACAACAATAACAACAACAACTTCAACAATAACAACAACAACAACGTCAAATAAACAACAACAACAACAACAACGTCAAATAAACAACAACAACAACGTTAAAAAAACAACAACAACAACAACAACAATAACAACAACAACAACAAAGTCAAATAAACAACAACAACAACAACAACGTCAAATAAACAACAACAACAACAACAATAACAACAACAACAACAACGTCAAATAAACAACAACGTCAAATAAACAACAACAACAACAACAACGTAAATAAACAACAACAACAACGTCAAATAAACAACAACAAAAAACACAACAACATCAACAACAACAAAAATGTCTAATAAACAACAACAACAACAACGTCAACAATAACAACTATGTCAAATAAACAACAACAACAACAATGTCAAATAAACAATAACAACAACAACAACGTCCATAACAACAACGTCAAATAAACAACAACAACAACAACGTCAAATAAACAACAACAAAGTCAAATAAAGAACAACAACAACAACGTCAAATAAACAACAACAACGTCAACAACAACAACAACAACAACAACAACAACAACAACGTCAAATAAACAACAACAACAACACCGTCAACAACAACAACAATGTCAAATAAACAACAACAACGTCAAATAAACAACAAAAACAACAACAACAATGTCAACAACATTAACAACGTCAAATAAACAACAACAATAACAACGTCAAATAAACAACAACAACAACAACAACGTCAACAACAACAACAACGTCAAATAAACAAGAACAACAACAACAATAACAACGTCAAATAAACAACAACAATAACGTCAAAGAAACAACAACAACAACGACAACGTCAAATAAACAACATCAACAACAACAACAAATACAACAACAACAACAACGTCAAATAACAACAACAACGTCAAATTAACAACAACAACAACGTCAAATAAACAACAACAAAAACAACGTCAAATAAACAACAACAACAACAACGTCAAATAAACAACAACAACAACGTCAAATACATAACAACAACAACAACGTCAAATAAACAACAAAAACAACAACAATAATAACAACAACAACAACAACGTGAAATAAACAACAACATCAACAACGTCAACAACATTCATAACGTCAAATAAACAACAACAACAACAACGTCAAATAAACAACAACAACAACAACAACAATAACAACAACAACAACAACAACAGCGTCAAATAAACAACAACAACAACGTCAAATAAACAACAACAACGTCAAATAATCAACAACAACAACAACGTCAACACCAACAACAACAACGTCAAATAAACAACAACAACAACAACGTCAACACCAACAACAACAATAATAACAACAACAACAACGTGAAATAAACAACAGCATCAACAACATCAACAACAACAATGTCAAATAAACAACAACAACAATGTCAAATAAACAACAACAACAACAATAACAACAACGTCAACAACAACAACATCAAATAAACAACAACAACAACAACGTCAAATAAACAACAACAACAACTATTTTAACAACAACAACAACAACGTCAATAACAACAACAACGTCAAGTAAACAACAACAACAACAATAACGTCAAATAAACAACAATAATAACAACATCAATTAAACAACAACAACAACAACGTCAAATAAACAACAACAACAACAACGTCAAATTAACAACAACACAAACAACTTCAACATCAACAGCGTCAAATAAACAACAATAACAACAACATCAACAACAACAACAACAACATCAATAACAACAACAACAACGTCAACAACAACAACATCAAATAAACAACAACAACAACGTCAAATAAACAACAACAACGTCAAATAAAGAACAACAACAACAACAATAACGTCAAATAAACAACAACAACGTCAACAACAACAACAACAACAACAACAACACTGTCAACAACAACAACAATGTCAAATAAACAACAACAACAACGTCAAATAAACAACAACAATAATAACGTGAAATAAACAACAACAACTATGTCAACAACAACAACAACATCAAATAAACAACAATAACAATAACAACGTCAACAACAACAACGTCAAATAAACAACAACAACAATAACAACGTCAAATAAACAACAACAACAACAACACCGTCAAATAAACAACAACAACAACGTCAAATAAACAACAAAAACAACGACAACAACAACGTCAAATAAACAACAACAACAAGAACATCAACTAAACAACAACAACAACAACAATGTCAAATAAACAACAACCACAACAACAACGTCAAATAAACAACAACAACAACGTCAAATAAACAACAACAACAACAACACCAACAATAACAACAACAACAACAACAACGTCAAATAAACCACAAAAACAACAACAACAATGTCAACAACATTAACAATGTCAAATAAACAACCACAACAACAACAACGTCAAATAAACAACAACAACAACAACGTCAACAACAACAACAATGTCAAATAAACAAGAACAACAACAACAATAAAAACGTGAAATAAACAACAACAATAACGTCAAATAAACAACAACAACAACAACAACAACAACGTCAAATAATCAACAACAACAACAAATACAACAACAACAACGTCAAATAACAAGAACAACGTCAAATAAACAACAACAACAACGTCAAATAAACAACAACAACAACGTCAAATAAACAACAACAACAACAACAACGTCAAATAAACAACAACAACAACGTCAAATAAATAAGAACAACAACAACAACGTCAAATAAACAACAAAAACAACAACAATAATAACAACAACAACAACGTGAAATAAACAACAGCATCAACAACAACAATGTCAAATAAACAACAACAACAACAATGTCAAATAAACAACAACAACACCAATAACAACAACGTTAACAACAACAACAACGTCAAATAAACAACAACAACAACAACAACGTCAAATAAACAACAACAACAACAACTATTTTAACAACAACAACAACAACGTCAATAACAACAACAACATCAAGTAAACAACAACAACAACAACAACGTCAAATAAACAACAACAATAACAACGTCAAATAAAAAACAACAACAACAACATCAAATAAACAACAACAACAACGTTAAATTAACAACAACACCAACAACTTCAACAACAACAACAACGTCAAATAAACAACAATAACAACAACATCAACAACAACAACAACAACGTCAAATAAACAACAACAACAACGTCAAATAAACAATAACAACAACACCAATGTCAAATAAACAACAACAACAACGTCAAATAAACAACAACAACAACAACAACGTCAACAATAACAACAACAACAACGTCAAATAAACAACAACAACAACAACGTCAAATAAACAACAACAACAACAACGTTAAATAAACAACAACAACAACAACAATAACAACAACAACAACAATGTCAAATAAACAACAACAACAACAACAATGTCAAATAAACAACAACAACAACAACAATAACAACAACAACAACAACGTCAAATAAACAACAACGTCAAATAAACAACAACAGCAACAACAACGTAAATAAACAACAACAACAACGTCAAATAAACAACAACAAAAAACACAACAACATCAACAACAACAAAAATGTCTAATAAACAACAACAACAACAACGTCAACAACAACAACTATGTCAAATAAACAACAACAACAATGTCAAATAAAAAATAACAACAACAACAACGTCCATAACAACAACGTCAAATAAACAACAACAACAACGTCAAATAAACAAAACAACGTCAAATAAAGAACAACAACAACAACAACAACAACGTCAAATAAACAACAACAACAACACCGTCAACAACAACAACAATGTCAAATAAACAACAACAATGTCAAATAAACAACAACAACGTCAAATAAACAACAAAAACAACAACAACAATGTCAACAACATTAACAACGTCAAATAAACAACAACAATAACAACGTCAAATAAACAACAACAACAACAACGTCAACAACAACAACAACGTCAAATAAACAAGAACAACAACAACAATAACAATGTCAAATAAACAACAACAATAACGTCAAATAAATAACAACAACAACGACAACGTCAAATAAACAACAACAACAACAACAACAACAAATACAACAACAACAACGTCAAATAACAACAACAACGTCAAATAAACAACAACAACAACGTCAAATAAACAACAACAAAAACAACGTCAAATAAACAACAACAACAACAACGTCAAATAAACAACAACAACAACAACAACGTCAAATACATAACAACAACAACAACAACGTCAAATAAACAACAAAAACAACAACAATAATAACAACAACAACAACAACAACAACGTGAAATGAACAACAACATCAACAACATCAACAACATTAACAACGTCAAATAAACAACAACAACAACAACGTCAAATAAACAACAACAACAACAATAACAACAACGTCAACAACAACAACAACGTCAAATAAACAACAACAACAACAACAACGTCAAATAAACAACAACAACAACTATGTAAAAAACAACAACAACGTCAAATAAACAACAACAACAACAACGTCAACACCAACAACAACAACGTCAAATAAACAACAACAACACCGTCAAATAAACAACAACAACAACAACAACATGAAATAAACAACAACAACTATGTCAACAACAACAACAACATCAAATAAACAACAACAACAATAACAACGTCAACAACAACAACGTCAAATAAACAACAACAACAATAACAATGTCAAATAAACAACAAGAACAACAACACCGTCAAATAAACAACAAGAACAACAACAACTTCAACAACAGCAACAACAACGTCAAATAAATAACAAAAACAACGACAACAACAACGTCAAATAAACAACAACAACAAGAAGAACATCAACTAAACAACAACAACAACAACGTCAAATAAACAACAACCACAACAACAACGTCAAATAAACAACAACAATACGTCAAATAAACAACAACAACAACACCAACAATAACAACAACAACAACAACGTCAAATAAACCACAAAAACAACAACAACATTGTCAACAACATTAACAATGTCAAATAAACAACAACAACAACAACAACGTCAAATAAACAACAACAACAACGTCAACAACAACAACAATGTCAAATAAACAAGAACAACAACAACAATAACAACGTGAAATAAACAACAACAATAACGTCAAATAAACAACAACAACAACGTTAAATAATCAACAACAACAACAAATACAACAACAACAACGTCAAATAAACAACAACAGCGTCAAATAAACAACAACAACAACGTCAAATAAACAACAACGTCAAATAAACATCAACAACAACGTCAAATTAACAACAACAACAACAACGTCAAATAAACAACAACAAAAACGTCAAATAAATAAGAACAACAACAACAACGTCAAATAAACAACAAAAACAACAACAATAATAACAACAACAACAACAACAATGTGAAATAAACAACAACATCAACAACATCAATAACAACAATGTCAAATAAACAACAACAACAACAATGTCAAATAAACAAGAACAACAACAATAACAACAACGTTAACAACAACAACAACGTCAAATAAACAACAACAACAACAACAACAACGTCAAATAAACAACAACAACAACTATTTTAACAACAACAACAACATCAATAACAACAACAACATCAAGTAAACAACAACAATAACAACAACGTCAAATAAACAACAACAATAACAACGTCGAATAAACAACAACAACAACAACGTCAAATAAACAACAACAACAACGTCAAATAAACAACAACAAAAACATCAAATAAACAACAACAACAACAACGTCAAATAAACAACAACAACATCAACGTCAAATAAATAACAACAACAACAACAACGTCAAACAAACAACAAAAACAACAACAATAATAACAACAACAACAACGTGAAATAAACAACAACATCAACAACGTCAACAACATTAACAAAGTCAAATAAACAACAACAACAACAACAACAACGTCAAATAAACAACAACAACAACAACAATAACAACAACAACAACAACAACGTCAAATAAACAACAACAACAACGTCAAATAAACAACAACAACGTCAAATAATCAACAACAACAACGTCAACACCAACAACAACAACGTCAAATAAACAACAACAACACCGTCAAATAAACAACAACAACAACAACGTGAAATAAACAACAACAACTATGTCAACAATAACAACAACATCAAATAAACAACAACAACAATAACAACTTCAACAACAACAACGTCAAATAAACAACAACAACAATAAGAACGTCAAATAAACAACAACAACAACAACACCGTCAAATAAACAACAACAATAACAACAACAACAACGTCAAATAAACAACAAAAACAACGACAACAACAACGTCAAATAAACAACAACAACAACAAGAACATCAACTAAACAACAACAACAACAACAACGTCAAATAAACAACAACCACAACAACAACGTCAAATAAACAACAACAACAACGTCAAATAAACAACAACAACAACAACACCAACAATAACAACAACAACAACAACGTCAAATAAACCACAAAAACAACAACAACAATGTCAACAACATTAACAATGTCAAATAAACAACCACAACAACAACAACAACGTCAAATAAACAACAACAACAACAACAACGTCAACAACAACAACAATGTCAAATAAACAAGAACAACAACAACAATAACAACGTGAAATAAACAACAACAATAACGTCAAATAAACAACAACAACAACAACGTCAAATAATCAACAACAACAACAAATACAACAACAACAACGTCAAATAACAACAACAGCGTCAAATAAACAACAACAACAACAACGTCAAATAAACAACAACAGCAACGTCAAATAAACAACAACAACGTCAAATAAACAACAACAACAACGTCAAATAAATAAGAACAACAACAACAACGTCAAACAAACAACAAAAACAACAACAATAATAACAACAACAACAACGTGAAATAAACAACAGCATCAACAACATCAACAACAACAATGTCAAATAAACAACAACAACAACAATGTCAAATAAACAACAAAAACAACAACAACAATGTCAACAACATTAACAACGTCAAATAAACAACAACATCAACAACAACAATGTCAAATAAACAACAACAACAACAATGTCAAATAAACAACAACAACACCAATAACAACAACGTTAACAACAACAACAACGTCAAATAAACAACAACAACAACAACAACGTCAAATAAACAACAACAACAACAACTATTTTAACAACAACAACAACAACGTCAATAACAACAACAACATCAAGTAAACAACAACAACAACAACAACGTCAAATAAACAACAACAATAACAACGTCAAATAAAAAACAACAACAACAACGTCAAATAAACAACAACAACAACGTTAAATTAACAACAACACCAACAACTTCAACAACAACAACAACGTCAAATAAACAACAATAACAACAACATCAACAACAACAACAACAACGTCAAATAAACAACAACAACAACGTCAAATAAACAATAACAACAACACCAATGTCAAATAAACAACAACAACAACGTCTAATAAACAACAACAACAACAACAACGTCAAATAAACAACAACAACAACAACGTCAAATAAACAACAACAACAACAACGTTAAATAAACAACAACAACAACAACAATAACAACAACAACAACAATGTCAAATAAACAACAACAACAACAACAATGTCAAATAAACAACAACAACAACAACAATAACAACAACAACAACAACAACGTCAAACAAACAACAACGTCAAATAAACAACAACAACAACAACGTAAATAAACAACAACAACAACGTCAAATAAACAACAACAAAAAACACAACAACATCAACAACAACAAAAATGTCTAATAAACAACAACAACAACAACGTCAACAACAACAACTATGTCAAATAAACAACAACAACAATGTCAAATAAAAAATAACAACAACAACAACGTCCATAACAACAACGTCAAATAAACAACAACAACAACGTCAAATAAACAAAACAACGTCAAATAAAGAACAACAACAACAACAACAACGTCAAATAAACAACAACAACAACACCGTCAACAACAACAACAATGTCAAATAAACAACAACAGTGTCAAATAAACAACAACAACGTCAAATAAACAACAAAAACAACAACAACAATGTCAACAAAATTAACAACGTCAAATAAACAACAACAACAACAACGTCAAATAAACAACAACAACAACAACGTCAACAACAACAACAACGTCAAATAAACAAGAACAACAACAACAATAACAATGTCAAATAAACAACAACAATAACGTCAAATAAACAACAACAACAACGACAACGTCAAATAAACAACAACAACAACAACAACAAATACAACAACAACAACGTCAAATAACAACAACAACGTCAAATAAACAACAACAACAACGTCAAATAAACAACAACAAAAACAACGTCAAATAAACAACAACAACAACAACGTCAAATAAACAACAACAACAACAACAACGTCAAATACATAACAACAACAACAACAACTTCAAATAAACAACAAAAACAACAACAATAATAACAACAACAACAACAACAACGTGAAATAAACAACAACATCAACAACGTCAACAACATTAACAACGTCAAATAAACAACAACAACAACAACGTCAAATAAACAACAACAACAACAATAACAACAACGTCAACAACAACAACAACGTCAAATAAACAACAACAACAACAACAACGTCAAATAAACAACAACAACAACTATGTAAAAAACAACAACAACGTCAAATAAACAACAACAACAACAACGTCAACACCAACAACAACAACGTCAAATAAACAACAACAACACCGTCAAATAAACAACAACAACAACAACAACATGAAATAAACAACAACAACTATGTCAACAACAACAACAACATCAAATAAACAACAACAACAATAACAACGTCAACAACAACAACGTCAAATAAACAACAACAACAATAACAATGTCAAATAAACAACAAGAACAATAACATCGTCAAATAAACAACAAGAACAACAACAACTTCAACAACAGCAACAACAACGTCAAATAAATAACAAAAACAACGACAATAACAACGTCAAATAAACAACAACAACAACAAGAACATCAACTAAACAACAACAACAACAACGTCAAATAAACAACAACCACAACAACAACGTCAAATAAACAACAACAATACGTCAAATAAACAACAACAACAACAACAACAATAACAACAACAACAACAACAACGTCAAATAAACCACAAAAACAACAACAACATTGTCAACAACATTAACAATGTCAAATAAACAACAACAACAACAACAACGTCAAATAAACAACAACAACAACGTCAACAACAACAACAATGTCAAATAAACAAGAACAACAACAACAATAACAACGTGAAATAAACAACAACAATAACGTCAAATAAACAACAACAACAACGTTAAATAATCAACAACAACAACAAATACAACAACAACAACGTCAAATAAACAACAACAGCGTCAAATAAACAACAACAACAACGTCAAATAAACAACAACGTCAAATAAACAACAACAACAACGTCAAATTAACAACAACAACAACAACGTCAAATAAACAACAACAACAACGTCAAATAAATAAGAACAACAACAACAACGTTAAATAAACAACAAAAACAACAACAATAATAACAACAACAACAACAATAACAATGTGAAATAAACAACAACATCAACAACATCAACAACAACAATGTCAAATAAACAACAACAACAACAATGTCAAATAAACAAGAACAACAACAATAAAAACAACGTTAACAACAACAACAACGTCAAATAAACAACAACAACAACAACAACAACGTCAAATAAACAACAACAACAACTATTTTAACAACAACAACAACGTCAATAACAACAACAACGTCAAGTAAACAACAACAATAACAACAACGTCAAATAAACAACAACAATAACAACGTCGAATAAACAACAACAACGTCAAATAAACAACAACAACAACGTCAAATAAACAACAACAAAAACATCAAATAAACAACAACAACAACAACGTCAAATAAACAACAACAACATCAACGTCAAATAAATAACAACAACAACAACAACGTCAAACAAACAACAAAAACAACAACAATAATAACAACAACAACAACGTGAAATAAACAACAACATCAACAACGTCAACAACATTAACAAAGTCAAATAAACAACAACAACAACAACAACAACAACGTCAAATAAACAACAACAACAACAACAACATTAACAACAACAACAACAACGTCAAATAAACAACAACAACAACGTCAAATAAACAACAACAACGTCAAATAATCAACAACAACAACGTCAACACCAACAACAACAACGTCAAATAAACAACAACAACACCGTCAAATAAACAACAACAACAACAACGTGAAATAAACAACAACAACTATGTCAACAATAACAACAACATCAAATAAACAACAACAACAATAACAACTTCAACAACAACAACGTCAAATAAACAACAACAACAATAACAACGTCAAATAAACAACAACAACAACAACAACACCGTCAAATAAACAACAACAATAACAACAACAACAACGTCAAATAAACAACAAAAACAACGACAACAACAACGTCAAATAAACAACAACAACAACAAGAACATCAACTAAACAACAACAACAACAACAACGTCAGATAAACAACAACCACAACAACAACGTCAAATAAACAACAACAACAACGTCAAATAAACAACAACAACAACAACACCAACAATAACAACAACAACAACAACGTCAAATAAACCACAAAAACAACAACAACAATGTCAAAAACATTAACAATGTCAAATAAACAACCACAACAACAACAACAACGTCAAATAAACAACAACAACAACAACAACGTCAACAACAACAACAATGTCAAATAAACAAGAACAACAACAACAATAACAACGTGAAATAAACAACAACAATAACGTCAAATAAACAACAACAACAACAACAACGTCAAATAATCAACAACAACAACAAATACAACAACTACAACGTCAAATAACAACAACAGCGTCAAATAAACAACAACAACAACAACGTCAAATAAACAACAACGTCAAATAAACAACAACAGCAACGTCAAATAAACAACAACAACGTCAAATAAACAACAACAACAACGTCAAATAAATAAGAACAACAACAACAACGTCAAACAAACAACAAAAACAACAACAATAATAACAACAACAACAACGTGAAATAAACAACAACATCAACAACATCAACAACAACAATGTCAAATAAACAACAACAACAACAATGTCAAATAAACAACAACAACAACAATAACAACAACGTTAACAACAACAACAACGTCAAATAAACAACAACAACAACAACAACAACGTCAAATAAACAACAACAACAACTATTTTAACAACAACAACAACAACAACAACGTCAATAACAACAACAACGTCAAGTAAAAAACAACAACTACAACAACAACGTCAAATAAACAACAACAATAACAACGTCAAATAAAAAACAACAACAACAACGTCAAATAAACAACAACAACAACGTTAAATTAACAACAACAACAACGTCAAATAAACAATAACAACAACACCAATGTCAAATAAACAACAACAACAACGTCAAATAAACAACAACAACAACAACAACAACAATGTCAAATAAACAACAACAACAACAACAACAACAACGTCAAATAAACAACAACCACAACGTCAAATAAACAGTTACAAAAAACACAACAACATCAACAACAACAAATATGTCTAATAAACAACAACAACAACAACGTCAACAACAACAACTATGTCAAATAAACAACAACAACAATGTCAAATAAACAATAACAACAACAACGTCAAATAAACAACAACAACGTCAAATAAACAACAACAACAACGTCAAAGTCAAATAAACAACAACAACAACAACAACGTCAAATAAACAACAACAACGTCAACAACAACAACAACAACGTCAAATAAACAACAACAACAACTACAACACCATCAACAACAACAATATCAAATAAACAACAACAACGTCAAATAAACAACAAAAACAACAACAACAATGTCAACAACATTAACAACGTCAAATAAACAACAACAACAACAACAACAACGTCAAATAAACAACAACAACAACAACAACAATGTCAACAACAACAACGTCAAATAAACAAGAACAACAACAATAATAACAACGTCAAATAAACAACAACAACAACAACAACAACGAATACAACAACAACAACAACAAAGTTAAATAACAACAACAACGTCAAATAAACAACAACAACAACAACGTCAAATAAAAACCAACAACATCAACGTCAAATAAATAACAACAACAACAACAACGTCAAACAAACAACAAAAACAACAACAATAATAACAACAACAACAACAACAACGTGAAATAAACAACAACATCAACAACGTCAACAACATTAACAAAGTCAAATAAACAACAACAACAACGTCAAATAAACAACAACAACAACAATAACAACAACAACAACAACAACGTCAAATAAACAACAACAACAACGTCAAATAAACAACAACAACAACGTCAAATAATCAACAACAACAACAACGTCAACACCAACAACAACAACGTCAAATAAACAACAACAACACCATCAAATAAACAACAACAACAACAACGTGAAATAAACAACAACAACTATGTCAACAACAACAACAACATCAAATAAACAACAACAACAATAACAACGTCAACAACAACAACGTCAAATAAACAACAACAACAATAACAACGTCAAATAAACAACAACAACAACAACACTGTCAAATAAACAACAACAACAACAACCACGTCAAATAAACAACAAAAACAACGACAACAACAACGTCAAATAAACAACAACAACAACAACAAGAACATCAACTAAACAACAACAACAACAACGTCAAATAAACAACAACCACAACAACAACGTCAAATAAACAACAACAACAACGTCAAATAAACAACAACAACAACAACACCAACAATAACAACAACAACAACGTCAAATAAACCACAAAAACAACAACAACAATGTCAACAACATTAACAATGTCAAATAAACAACCACAACAACAACAACAACGTCAAATAAACAACAACAACAACGTCAACAACAACAACAATGTCAAATAAACAAGAACAACAACAACAATAACAACGTGAAATAAACAACAACAATAACGTCAAATAAACAACAACAACAACAACAACGTCAAATAATCAACAACAACAACAAATACAACAACAACAACGTCAAATAACAACAACAGCGTCAAATAAACAACAACAACAACGTCAAATAAACAACAACAACAACGTCAAATAAATAAGAACAACAACAACAACAACGTCAAATAAACAACAAAAACAACAACAATAATAACAACAACAACAACGTGAAATAAACAACAGCATCAACAACATCAACAACAACAATGTCAAATAAAGAACAACAACAAAAATGTCAAATAAACAACAACAACAACAATAACAACAACGTTAACAACAACAACAACGTCAAATAAACAACAACAACAACAACAACAACGCCAAATAAACAACAACAACAACTATTTTAACAACAACAACAACAACGTCAATAACAACAACAACGTCAAGTAAACAACAACAACAACAACAACGTCAAATAAACAACAACAATAACAACGTCAAATAAAAAACAACAACACCAACGTCAAATAAACAACAACAACAACGTTAAATTAACAACAACAACAACAACGTCAAATAAACAATAACAACAACACCAATGTCAAATAAACAACAACAACAACGTCAAATAAACAACAACAACAATAACAACAACGTCAACAATAACAACAACAACAACGTCAAATAAACAACAACAACAACAACAACAACAACGTCTAATAAACAACAACCACAACGTCAAATAAACAGCAACAAAAAACACAACAACATCAACAACAACAAAAATGTCTAATAAACAACAACAACAACAATGTCAACAACAACAACTATGTCAAATAAACAACAACAACAATGTCAAATAAACAATAACAACAACAACAACGTCAAATAAACAACAACAACAACAACGTCAAATAAACAACAACAACAACGTCAAATAAACAACAACAACGTCAAATAAACAACAACAACAACAACAACAACGTCAAATAAACAACAACAACGTCAACAACAACAACAATGTCAAATAAACAACAACAACAACTACAACACCATCAATAACAACAACATTGTCAAATAAACAACAACAACGTCAAATAAACAACAAAAACAACAACAACAATGTCAACAACATTAACAACGTCAAATAAACAACAACAACAACAACGTCAAATAAACAACAACAACAACAACAACAACAACAACGTCAACAACAACAACAATAACAACGTCAAATAAACAACAACAACAACAACAACAACAACAACAACAACAACAACAACAACAAATACAACAACCACAACAACAACAACGCCAAATAACAACAACAACGTCAAATAAACAACAACAACAACAAAAACGTCAAACAAACAACAAAAACAACAACAATAATAACAACAACAACAACAACATGAAATAAACAACAACATCAACAACGTCAACAACAATAACAAAGTCAAATAAACAACAACAACAACAACGTCAAATAAACAACAACAACAACAATAACAACAACAACAACAACAACAACGTCAAATAAACAACAACAACAACGTCAAATAAACAACAACAACGTCAAATAATCAACAACAACAACAACGTCAACACCAACAACAACAACGTCAAATAAACAACAACAACACCGTCAAATAAACAACAACAACAACAACGTGAAATAAACAACAACAACTATGTCAACAACAACAACAACATCAAATAAACAACAACAACAATAACAACGTCAACAACAACAACGTCAAATAAACAACAACAACAATAAAAACGTCAAATAAACAACAACAACAACAACAACAACAACACCGTCAAATAAACAACAACAACAACAACAACAACAACGTCAAATAAACAACAAAAACAACGACAACAACAACGTCAAATAAACAACAACAACAACAACAAGAACATCAACTAAACAACAACAACAACAACGTCAAATAAACAACAACCACAACAACAACGTCAAATAAACAACAACAACAACGTCAAATAAACAACAACAACAACAACACCAACAATAACAACAACAACAACAACGTCAAATAAACCACAAAAACAACAACAACAATGTCAACAACATTAACAATGTCAAATAAACAACCACAACAACAACAACAACGTCAAATAAACAACAACAACAACAACAACGTCAACAACAACAACAATGTCAAATAAACAAGAACAACAACAACAATAACAACGTGAAATAAACAACAACAATAACGTCAAATAAACAACAACAACAACAACGTCAAATAATCAACAACAACAACAAATACAACAACAACAACGTCAAATAACAACAACAGCGTCAAATAAACAACAACAACAACGTCAAATAAACAACAACAACAACGTCAAATAAACAACAACAACGTCAAATAAACAACAACAACAACGTCAAATAAACAACAACAACGTCAAATAAACAACAACAACGTCAAATAAACAACAAAAACAACAACAATAATAACAACAACAACAACGTGAAATAAACAACAGCATCAACAACATCAACAACAACAATGTCAAATAAACAACAACAACAACAATGTCAAATAAACAACAACAACAACAATAACAACAACGTTAACAACAACAACAACGTCAAATAAACAACAACAACAACAACAACGTCAAATAAACAACAACAACAACTATTTTAACAACAACAACGTCAAGTAAACAACAACAACAACAACAACAACGTCAAATAAACAACAACAATAACAACGTCAAATAAAAAACAACAACAACAACGTCAAATAAACAACAACAACAACGTTAAATTAACAACAACAACAACGTCAAATAAACAATAACAACAACACCAATGTCAAATAAACAACAACAACAACAACGTCAAATAAACAACAACAACAATAACAACAACAACTTCAACAATAACAACAACAACAACGTCAAATAAACAACAACAACAACAACAACGTCAAATAAACAACAACAACAACGTTAAAAAAACAACAACAACAACAACAATAACAACAACAACAACAAAGTCAAATAAACAACAACAACAACAACAACGTCAAATAAACAACAACAACAACAACAATAACAACAACAACAACAACGTCAAATAAACAACAACGTCAAATAAACAACAACAACAACAACAACGTAAATAAACAACAACAACAACGTCAAATAAACAACAACAAAAAACACAACAACATCAACAACAACAAAAATGTCTAATAAACAACAACAACAACAACGTCAACAATAACAACTATGTCAAATAAACAACAACAACAACAATGTCAAATAAACAATAACAACAACAACAACGTCCATAACAACAACGTCAAATAAACAACAACAACAACAACGTCAAATAAACAACAACAAAGTCAAATAAAGAACAACAACAACAACGTCAAATAAACAACAACAACGTCAACAACAACAACAACAACAACAACAACAACAACAACAACGTCAAATAAACAACAACAACAACACCGTCAACAACAACAACAATGTCAAATAAACAACAACAACGTCAAATAAACAGCAAAAACAACAACAACAATGTCAACAACATTAACAACGTCAAATAAACAACAACAATAACAACGTCAAATAAACAACAACAACAACAACAACGTCAACAACAACAACAACGTCAAATAAACAAGAACAACAACAACAATAACAACGTCAAATAAACAACAACAATAACGTCAAAGAAACAACAACAACAACGACAACGTCAAATAAACAACATCAACAACAACAACAAATACAACAACAACAACAACGTCAAATAACAACAACAACGTCAAATTAACAACAACAACAACGTCAAATAAACAACAACAAAAACAACGTCAAATAAACAACAACAACAACAACGTCAAATAAACAACAACAACAACGTCAAATACATAACAACAACATCAACGTCAAATAAACAACAAAAACAACAACAATAATAACAACAACAACAACGTGAAATAAACAACAACATCAACAACGTCAACAACATTCATAACGTCAAATAAACAACAACAACAACAACGTCAAATAAACAACAACAACAACAATAACGACAACGTCAACAACAACAACAACGTCAAATAAACAACAACAACAACAACGTCAAATAAACAACAACAACAACTATGTAAACAACAATAACAACGTCAAATAAACAATAACAACTACAACGTCAACACCAACAACAACAACGTCAAATAAACAACAACAACACCGTCAAATAAACAACCACAACAACAACAACGTGAAATAAACAACAACAACTATATCAACAACAACAACAACATCAAATAAACAACAACAACAATAACAACGTCAACAACAACAACGTCAAATAAACAACAACAACAACAATAACAATGTCAAATAAACAACAAGAACAACAACACCGTCAAATAAACAACAAGAACAACAACAACGTCAACAACAACAACAACAACGTCAAATAAACAACAAAAACAACGACAACAACAACGTCAAATAAACAACAAGAACAACAAGAACATCAACAAAACAACAACAACAACGTCAAATAAACAACAACCACAACAACAACGTCAAATAAACAACAACAACAACGTCAAATAAACAACAACAACAACAACACCAACAATAACAACAACAACAATGTCAACAACATTAACAATGTCAAATAAATAACCACAACAACAACAACAACGTCAAATAAACAACAACAACAACAACAACGTCAACAACAACAACAATGTCAAATAAACAAGAACAACAACAATAATAACAATGTGAAATAAACAACAACAATAACGTCAAATAAACAACAACAACAACAACAACGTCAAATAATCAACAACAACAACAAATACAACAACAACAACAACAACGTCAAATAACAACAACAGCGTCAAATAAACAACAACAACAACGTCAAATAAACAACAACAACAACAACGTCAAATAAACAACAACAACAACAACTATGTAAACAACAACAACAACGTCAAATAAATAACAACAACAACAACGTCAACACCAACAACAACAACGTCAAATAAATAAGAACAACAACAACAATAACAACGTGAAATAAACAACAACAATAACGTCAAATAAACAACAACAACAACAACGTCAAATAATCAACAACAACAACAAATACAACAACAACAACGTCAAATAAACAACAACAGCGTCAAATAAACAACAACAACAACGTCATATAAACAACAACAACGTCAAATAAACAACAACAACAACAACGTCAAATAAACAACAACAACAACGTCAAATAAATAAGAACAACAACAACAACGTCAAATAAACAACAAAAACAACAACAATAATAACAACAACAACAACAACGTGAAATAAACAACAGCATCAACAACATCAACAACAACAATGTCAAATAAACAACAACAACAACAATGTCAAATAAACAAGAACAACAACAATAACAACAGCGTTAACAACAACAACAACGTCAAATAAACAACAACAACAACAACAACGTCAAATAAACAACAACAACAACTATGTAAACAACAATAACAATGTCAAATAAACAATAACAACAACAACGTCAACACCAACAACAACAACGTCAAATAAACAACAACAACACCGTCAAATAAACAACCACAACAACAACAACGTGAAATAAACAACAACAACTATATCAACAACAACAACAACATCAAATAAACAACAACAACAATAACAACGTCAACAACAACAACGTCAAATAAATAACAACAACAACAATAACAATGTCAAATAAACAACAAGAACAACAACACCGTCAAATAAACAACAAGAACAACAACAACGTCAACAACAACAACAACAACGTCAAATAAACAACAAAAACAACGACAACAACAACGTCAAATAAACAACAAGAACAACAAGAACATCAACAAAACAACAACAACAACGTCAAATAAACAACAACATCACACCAACGTCAAATAAACAACAACAACAACGTCAAATAAACAACAACAACAACAACACCAACAATAACAACAACAACAATGTCAACAACATTAACAATGTCAAATAAATAACCACAACAACAACAACAACGTCAAATAAACAACAACAACAACAACGTCAACAACAACAACAATGTCATATAAACAAGAACAACAACAATAATAACAACGTGAAATAAACAACAACAATAACGTCAAATAAACAACAACAACAACAACAACGTCAAATAATCAACAACAACAACAAATACAACAACAACAACAACGTCAAATAACAACAACAACGTCAAATAAACAACAACAACAACGTAAAATAAACAACAACAACAACAACGTAAAATAAACAACAACAACAACTATGTAAACAACAACAACAACGTCAAATAAACAACAACAACAACAACGTCAACACCAACAATAACAACGTCAAATAAATAAGAACAACAACAACAATAACAACGTGAAATAAACAACAACAATAACGTCAAATAAACAACAACAACAACAACGTCAAATAATCAACAACAACAACAAATACAACAACAACAACGTCAAATAAACAACAACAGCGTCAAATAAACAACAACAACAACGTCAAATAAACAACAACAACGTCAAATAAACAACAACAACAACAACGTCAAATAAACAACAACAACAACGTCAAATAAATAAGAACAACAACAACAACGTCAAATAAACAACAAAAACAACAACAATAATAACAACAACAACAACAACGTGAAATAAACAACAGCATCAACAGCATCAACAACAACAATGTCAAATAAACAACAACAACAACAATGTCAAATAAACAAGAACAACAACAATAACAACAGCGTTAACAACAACAACAACGTCAAATAAACAACAACAACAACAACGTCAAATAAACAACAACAACAACAACGTCAAATAAACAACAACAACAACGTCAAATAAACAACAACAACAACTATTTTAACAACAACAACAACGTCAATAACAACAACAACGTCAAGTAAACAACAACAACAACGACAACAACAACAACAACAACAGCGATGTCAAATAAACAACAATAACGTCAAATAAACAACAACAACGTTAAATAATCAACAACAACAACAAATACAACAACAACAACAACGTCAAATAACAACAACAACGTCAAATAAACAACAACAACAACGTCAAATAAACAACAACAACAACGTCAAATAAACAACAACAACAACAACGTCAAATAAACAACAACAACAAAGTCAAATAAACAACAACAACAACAACGTCAAATAAACAACAACAATGTCAAATACAGAACAACACCAACAACAATAACGTCAAATAAACAACAACAACGTAAACAACAATAACAACAACAACAACACCGTCAACAACAACAACAATGTCAAATAAACAACAACAACAACGTCAAATAAACAACAACAACAACAACAATGTCAACACCAACAACAACAACGTCAAATTAACAACAACAACAACAACGTCAACACCAACAACAACAACGTCAAATAAACAACAACAACACCGTCAAATAAACAACAACAACAACAACAACATGAAATAAACAACAAGAACTATGTCAACAACAACAACAACATCAAATAAACAACAACACCAATAACAACGTCAACAACAACAACGTCAAATAAATAAGAACAACAATAACAACGTCAAATAAACAAGAACAACAACACTGTCAAATAAACAACAACAACAACAACAACGTCAACAACAACAACAACAACAACGTCAAATAAACAACAAAACCAACGACAACAACAACGTCAAATAAACAACAACAACAACAACAAGAACATCAACTAAACAACAACAACAACAACAACGTCAAATAAACAACAACCACAACAACAACGTCAAATAAACAACAACAACAACGTCAAATAAACAACAACAACAACAACACCAACAATAACAACAACAACGTCAAATAAACCACAAAAACAACAACAACAATGTCAACAACATTAACAATGTCAAATAAACAACAACAACAACAACGTCAAATAAACAACAACAACAACAACAACAATGTCAAATAAACAAGAACAACAACAACAATAACAACGTGAAATAAACAACAACAATAACGTCAAATAAACAACAACAACAACAATGTCAAATAATAAACAACAACAACAAATACAACAACAACAACAACGTCAAATAACAACAACAGCGTCAAATAAACAACAACAACAACGTCAAATAAACAACAACAACAACAACGTCAACAACAACAACAACGTTAAATAAACAACAACAACAACGTCAAATAAACAACAAAAACAACAACAACAATAATAACAACAACAACAACGTGAAATAAACAACAGCATCAACAACATCAACAACAACAATGTCAAATAAACAACAACAACAATGTCAAATAAACAACAACAACAACAATAACAACAACGTCAACAACAACAACAACGTCAAATAAACAACAACAACAACGTCAAATAAACAACAACAACAACTATTTTAACAACAACAACTACAACGTCAATAACAACAACAACAACGTCAAGTAAACAACAACAACAACAATAATGTCAAATAAACAACAACAATAACAACGTCAAATAAACAACAACAACAACAACAACGTCAAATAAACAACAACAACAACAACGTCAAATTAACACCACCAACAACAACTTCAACATCAACAACGTCAAATAAACAACAATAACAACAACATCAAAAACAACAACAACAACATCAATAACAACAACAACAACGTCAACAACAACAACGTCAAATAAACAACAACAACAACGTCAAATAAACAACAACAACAACGTCAAATAAAGAACAACAACAACAACAATAATGTCAAATAAACAACAACAACGTCAACAACAACAACAACAACACCGTCAACAACAACAACAATGTCAAATAAACAACAACAACAACGTCAAATAAACAACAACAACAACAACAACAATGTCAACACCAACAACAACAACGTCAAATAATTAACAACAACAACGTCAACACCAACAACAACAACGTCAAATAAACAACAACAACACCGTCAAATAAACAACAACAACAACAACGTAAAATAAACAACAACAACTATGTCAACAACAATAACAACATCAAATAAACAACAACAACAATAACAACGTCAACAACAACAACGTCAAATAAACAACAACAACAATAACAACGTCAAATAAACAACAACAACAACAACACTGTCAAATAAACAACAACAACAACAACAACAACGTCAAATAAACAACAAAAACAACGACAACAACAACGTCAAATAAACAACAACAACAACAACAAGAACATCAACTAAACAACAACAACAACAACGTCAAATAAACAACAACCACAACAACAACGTCAAATAAACAACAACAACAACGTCAAATAAACAACAACAACAACAACGTCAAATAAACAACAACAACAATAACACCAACAATAACAACAACAACAACAACGTCAAATAAACCACAAAAACAACAACATCAATGTCAACAACATTAACAATGTCAAATAAACAACAACAACAACAACAACAACGTCAAATAAACAACAACAACAACAACGTCAACAACAACAACAATGTCAAATAAACAAGAACAACAACAACAATAACAACGTGAAATAAACAACAACAACAACAACGTCAAATAATCAACAACAACAACAAATACAACAACAACAACAACGTCAAATAACAACAACAGCGTCAAATAAACAACAACAACAACGACAACAACAACGTCAAATAAACAACAACAACAACAAGAACATCAACTAAACAACAACAACAACAACGTCAAATAAACAACAACCACAACAACAACGTCAAATAAACAACAACAACAACGTCAAATAAACAACAACAACAACTATTTTAACAATAACAACAACGTCAATAACAACAACAACGTCAAGTAAACAACAACAACAACAACAACAACGTCAAATAAACAACAACAATAACAACGTCGAATAAACAACAACAACAACAACGTCAAATAAACAACAACAACAACGTTAAATTAACAACAACACCAATAACTTCAACAACAACAACAATGTCAAATAAACAACAATAACAACAACATCAACAACAACAACAACGTCAAATAAACAACAACAACAACGTCAAATAAATAATAACAACACCACCAATGTCAAATAAACAACAACAACAACGTCAAATAAACAACAACAACAACAACATCAAGAACAACAACGTCAACAACAACAACAATGTCAAATAAACAATAACAACAACAACAACAACAACGTCAAATAAACAACAACAACGTCAAATAAAAAACAACAACAACGTCAAATAAACAACAACAACGTCAAATAAAGAACAACAACAACAACAACGTCAAATAAACAACAACAACGTCAACAACAACAACGTCAAATAAACAACAACAACAACAACAACACCATCAACAACAACAACAATGTCAAATAAACAACAACAACGTCAAATAAACAACAAAAACAACAACAACAATGTCAACAACATTAACAACGTCAAATAAACAACAACAACAACAACGTCAAATAAACAACAACAACAACAACAACGTCAAATAAACAAGAACAACAACAACAATAACAACGTCAAATAAACAACAACAATAACGTCAAATAAACAACAACAACAACAACAACGTCCAATAAACAACAACAACCACAACACAACAACAACAAATACAACAACAACAACAACAACAACGTCAAATAACAACAACAACGTCAAATAAACAACAACAACAACAATGCCAAATAAACAACAACAACAACAACAACGTCAAATAAACAACAACAACAACAACAACGTCAAATAAACAACAACAACATCAACGTCAAATAAATAACAACAACAACGTCAATTAAACAACAAAAACAACAACAATAATAACAACAACAACAACGTGAAATAAACAACAACAACAACAACAACAATAACAACAACAACAACAACAACGTCAAATAAACAACAACGACAACGTCAAATAAACAACAACAACAACGTCAAATAAACAACAACAACAACAACAACAATGTCAAATAAACAACAACAACAACAACGTCAAATAAACATCAACAACAACGTCAAATAAACAACAACAACGTCAAATAAATAACAACACCAACAACAATAACGTCAAATAAACAACAACAACGTCAACAACAACAACAACACCGTCAACAACAACAACAATGTCAAATAAATAACAACAACAACATCAAATAAACAACAACAACAACAATGTCAACACCAACAACAACAACGTCAAATAAACAACAACAACAACAACGTCAACACCAACAACAACGTCAAATAAACAACAACAACACCGTCAAATAAACAATAACAACAACAACAACGTGAAATAAACAACAAGAACAATGTCAACAACAACAACAACATCAAATAAACAACAACAACAATAACAACGTCAACAACAACAACGTCAAATAAACAACAACAACAATAACAACGTCAAATAAACAACAACAACAACAACACCGTCAAATAAACAACAAGAACAACAACAACGTCAACAACCACAACAAAAACAACGTCAAATAAACAACAAAAACAACGACAACAACAATGTCAAATAAACAACAACAACAACAACAAGAACATCAACTAAACAACAACAACAACAACAACGTCAAATAAACAACAACCACAACAACAACGTCAAATAAACAACAACAACAACGTCAAATAAACAACAACAACAACAACAAGAAGAACATCAACTAAACAACAACAACAACAACGTCAAATAAACAACAACCACAACAACAACGTCAAATAAACAACAACAACAACGTCAAATAAACAACACCAACAACAACACCAACAATAACAACAACAACAACGTCAAATAAACCACAAAAATAACAACAACAATGTCAACAACATTAACAATGTCAAATAAACAACAACAACAACGTCAAATAAACAACAACAACAACAACAACAACAACGTCAACAACAACAACAATGTCAAATAAACAAGAACTACAACAACAATAACAACGTGAAATAAACAACAACAATAACGTCAAATAACCAACAACAACAACAACGTCAAATAATCAACAACAACAACAAATACAACAACAACAACAACGTCAAATAACAACAACAGCATCAAATAAACAACAACAACAACGTCAAATAAACAAGAACAACAACGTCAAATAAACAACAACAACAACAACGTCAAATAAACAACAACAACAACGTTATATAAACAACAACAACAACGTCAAATAAACAACAACAACGTCAAATAAAGAACAACACCAACAACAACATTGTCAAATAAACAACAACAACGTCAACAACAACAACAACAACACCGTCAACAACAACAACAAAGTCAAATAAACAACAACAACAACGTCAAATAAACAACAACAACAACAACAATGTCAACACCAACAACAACAACGTCAAATAAACAACAACAACAACAACGTCAACACCAAAAACAACAACGTCAAATAAACAACAACAACAACACCGTCAAATAAACAACAACAACAACAACAACAACGTGAAATAAACAACAAGAACTATATCAACAACAACAACAACATCAAATAAACAACAACAACAACAATAACAACGTCAACAACAACAACGTCAAATAAACAACAACAACAATAACAACGTCAAATAAACAACAACAACAACAACAACACCGTCAAATAAACAACGAGAACAACAACAACGTCAACAACAACTACAACAACAACGTCAAATAAACAACAAAAACAACGACAACAACAACGTCAAATAAACAACAACAACAACAACAACGTCAAATAAACAACAACAACAACAACGTCAAATAAACAACAACAACATCAACGTCAAATAAATAACAACAACAACAACAACGTCAAATAAACAACAAAAACAACAACAATAATAACAACAACAACAACAACGTGAAATAAACAACAACAACAACAACAATAACAACAACAACAACAACAGCGTCAAATAAGCAACAACGACAACGTCAAATAAAAAACAACAACAACGTCAAATAAACAACAACAACAACAACGTCAAATAAACAACAACAACAACAACGTCAAATAAACAACAACAACAACGTCAAATAAACAACAACAACGTCAAATAAATAACAACACCAACAACAATAACGTCAAATAAACAACAACAACGTCAACAACAACAACAACAACAACACCGTCAACAACAACAATAATGTCAAATAAATAACAACAACAACATCAAATAAACAACAACAACAACAATGTCAACACCAACAACAACAACGTCAAATAAACAACAACAACAACAACGTCAACACCAACAACAACAACATCAAATAAACAACAACAACACCGTCAAATAAACAATAACAACAACAACAACGTGAAATAAACAACAAGAACAATGTCAACAACAACAACAACAACATCAAATAAACAACAACAACAATAACAACGTCAACAACAACAACGTCAAATAAACAACAACAACAATAACAACATCAAATAAACAACAACAACAACAACACCGTCAAATAAACAACAAGAACAACAACAACAACAACGTCAAATAAACAACAAAAACAACGACAACAACAATGTCAAATAAACAACAACAACAACAACAACAAGAACATCAACTAAACAACAACAACAACAACAACAACGTCAAATAAACAACAACAACAACATCAAATAAACAACAACAACAACGTTAAATAAACAACACCAACAACAACACCAACAATAACAACAACAACAACATCAAATAAACCACAAAAACAACAACAACAATGTCAACAACATTAACAATGTCAAATAAACAACAACAACAACAACGTCAAATAAACAACAACAACAACAACGTCAACAACAACAACAATGTCAAATAAACAAGAACAACAACAACAATAACAACGTGAAATAAACAACAACAATAACGTCAAATAAACAACAACAACAACAACGTCAAATAATCAACAACAACAACAAATACAACAACAACAACAACGTCAAATAACAACAACAGCATCAAATAAACAACAACAACAACAACGTCAAATAAACAACAACAACAACGTCAAATAAACAACAACAACGTCAAATAAACAACAACAACGTCATATAAACAACAACAACAACGTCAAATAAACAACAACAACACCGTCAAATAAACAATAACAACAACAACAACGTGAAATAAACAACAAGAACAATGTCAACAACAACAACAACATCAAATAAACAACAACAACAATAACAACGTCAACAACAACAACGTCAAATAAATAACAACAACAATAACAACGTCAAATAAACAACAACAACAACAACACCGTCAAATAAACAACAAGAACAACAACAACGTCAACAACCACAACAACAACAACGTCAAATAAACAACAAAAACAACGACAACAACAATGTCAAATAAACAACAACAACAACAACAAGAACATCAACTAAACAACAACAACAACAACGTCAAATAAACAACAACCACAACAACAACGTCAAATAAACAACAACAACAACGTCAAATAAACAACAACAACAACAACAAGAACATCAACTAAACAACAACAACAACAACGTCAAATAAACAACAACCACAACAACAACGTCAAATAAACAACAACAACAACGTCAAATAAACAACACCATCAACAACACCAACAATAACAACAACAACAACGTCAAATAAACCACAAAAATAACAACAACAATGTCAACAACATTAACAATGTCAAATAAACAACAACAACAACAACGTCAAATAAACAACAACAACAACAACAACGTCAACAACAACAACAATGTCAAATAAACAAGAACAACAACAACAATAACAACGTGAAATAAACAACAACAATAACGTCAAATAAACAACAACAACAACAACAACGTCAAATAATCAACAACAACAACAAATACAACAACAACAACAACGTCAAATAACAACAACAACATCAAATAAACAACAACAACAACGTCAAATAAACAAGAACAACAACGTCAAATAAACAACAACAACAACGTCAAATAAACAACAACAACAACGTCATATAAACAACAACAACAACGTCAAATAAACAACAACAACGTCAAATAAAGAACAACACCAACAACAACAACGTCAAATAAACAACAACAACGTCAACAACAACAACAACAACAACAACACCGTCAACAACAACAAAAAAGTCAACTAAACAACAACAACAACGTCAAATAAACAACAACAACAACGACAATGTCAACACCAACAACAACAACGTCAAATAAACAACAACAACAACAACGTCAACACCAACAACAACAACGTCAAATAAACAACAACAACAACACCGTCAAATAAACAACAACAACAACAACAACGTGAAATAAACAACAAGAACTATATCAACAACAACAACAACAACATCAAATAAACAACAACAACAACAATAACAACGTCAACAACAACAACGTCAAATAAACAACAACAACAATAACAACGTCAAATAAACAACAACAACAACAACAACAAAACCGTCAAATAAACAACAAGAACAACAACAACGTCAACAACAACTACAACAACAACGTCAAATAAACAACAAAAACAACGACAACAACAACGTCAAATAAACAACAACAACAACAACAACGTCAAATAAACAACAACAACAACAACAACGTCAAATAAACAACAACAACATCAACGTCAAATAAATAACAACAACAACAACAACGTCAAATAAACAACAAAAACAACAACAATAATAACAACAACAACAACAACGTGAAATAAACAACAACAACAACAACAATAACAACAACAACAACAGCGTCAAATAAGCAACAACGACAACGTCAAATAAAAAACAACAACAACGTCAAATAAACAACAACAACAACAACAACGTCAAATAAACAACAACAACAACAACGTCAAATAAACAACAACAACAACGTCAAATAAACAACAACAACGTCAACAACAACAACAACAACACCGTCAACAACAACAACAATGTCAAATAAATAACAACAACAACATCAAATAAACAACAACAACAACAATGTCAACACCAACAACAACAACGTCAACACCAACAACAACAACGTCAAATAAACAACAACAACACCGTCAAATAAACAATAACAACAACAACAACGTGAAATAAACAACAAGAACAATGTCAACAACAACAACAACATCAAATAAACAACAACAACAATAACAACGTCAACAACAACAACATCAAATAAACAACAACAACAATAACAACATCAAATAAACAACAACAACAACAACACCATCAAATAAACAACAAGAACAACAACAACGTCAACAACAACAACAACAACAACGTCAAATAAACAACAAAAACAACGACAACAACAATGTCAAATAAACAACAACAACAACAACAAGAACATCAACTAAACAACAACAACAACAACAACGTCAAATAAACAACAACCACAACAACAACATCAAATAAACAACAACAACAACGTCAAATAAACAACACCAACAATAACAACAACAACAACGTCAAATAAACCACAAAAACAACAACAACAATGTCAACAACATTAACAATGTCAAATAAACAACAACAACAACAACGTCAAATAAACAACAATAACAACAACGTCAACAACAACAACAATGTCAAATAAACAAGAACAACAACAACAATAACAACATGAAATAAACAACAACAATAACGTCAAATAAACAACAACAACAACAACAACGTCAAATAATCAACAACAACAACAAATACAACAACAACAACAACGTCAAATAACAACAACAGCATCAAATAAACAACAACCACAACGTCAAATAAACAACAACAACAACGTCAAATAAACAACAACAACAACGTCAAATAAACAACAACAACAACGTCATATAAACAACAACAACAACGTCAAATAAACAACAACAACGTCAAATAAACAACAACACCAACAACAATATCGTCAAATAAACAACAACAACGTCAACAACAACAACAACAACAACACCGTCAACAACAACAACAATGTCAAATAAACAACAACAACAACGTCAAATAAACAACAACAACAACAACAATGTCAACACCAACAACAACAACGTCAAATAAACAACAACAACAACAACGTCAACACCAACAACAACAACGTCAAATAAACAACAACAACAACACCGTCAAATAAACAACAACAACAACAACAACAACAACGTGAAATAAACAACAAGAACTATATCAACAACAACAACAACATCAAATAAACAACAACAACAATAACAACATCAACAACAACAACGTCAAATAAACAACAACAACAATAACAACGTCAAATAAACAACAACAACAACAACACCGTCAAATAAACAACAAGAACAACAACAACGTCAACAACAACTACAACAACAACGTCAAATAAACAACAAAAACAACGACAACAACAATGTCAAATAAAAAACAACAACAACAAGAACATCAACTAAACAACAACAACAACAACAACGTCAAATAAATAACAACCACAACAACAACGTCAAATAAACAACAACAACAACAACGTCAAATAAACAACAACAACAACAACAACACCAACAATAACAACAACAACGTCAAATAAACCACAAAAACAACAACAACAATGTCAACAACATTAACAATGTCAAATAAACAACAACAACAACAACGTCAAATAAACAACAACAACAACAATGTCAAATAAACAAGAACAACAACAACAATAACAACGTGAAATAAACAACAACAATAACGTCAAATAAACAACAACAACAACAATGTCAAATAATCAACAACAACAACAAATACAACAACAACAACAACGTCAAATAACAACAACAGCGTCAAATAAACAACAACAACAACGTCAAATAAACAACAACAACAACAACGTCAAATAAACAACAACAACAACAACAACGTCAAATAAACAACAACAACAACAACGTCAAATAAATAAGAACAACAACAACAACGTCAAATAAACAACAAAAACAACAACAACAATAATAACAACAACAACAACGTGAAATAAACAACAGCATCAACAACATCAACAACAACAATGTCAAATAAACAACAACAACAATGTCAAATAAACAACAACAACAACAATAACAACAACGTCAACAACAACAACGTCAAATAAACAACAACAACAACGTCAAATAAACAACAACAACAACTATTTTAACAACAACAACTACAACGTCAATAACAACAACAACGTCAAGTAAACAACAACAACAACAATAATGTCAAATAAACAACAACAATAACAACGTCAAATAAACAACAACAACAACAACGTCAAATAAACAACAACAACAACAACGTCAAATTAACAACACCACCAACAACTTCAACATCAACAACGTCAAATAAACAACAATAACAACAACATCAAAAACAACAACAACAACATCAATAACAACAACAACAACGTCAACAACAACAACGTCAAATAAACAACAACAACAACAACGTCAAATAAACAACAACAACAACGTCAAATAAAGAACAACAACAACAACAATAATGTCAAATAAACAACAACAACGTCAACAACAACAACAACAACACCGTCAACAACAACAACAATGTCAAATAAACAACAACAACAACGTCAAATAAACAACAACAACAACAACAATGTCAACACCAACAACAACAACGTCAAATAATTAACAACAACAACAACGTCAACACCAACAACAACAACGTCAAATAAACAACAACAACACCGTCAAATAAACAACAACAACAACAACGTAAAATAAACAACAACAACTATGTCAACAACAACAACAACATCAAATAAACAACAACAACAACAATAACAACGTCAACAACAACAACGTCAAATAAACAACAACAACAATAACAACATCAAATAAACAACAACAACAACAACACCGTCAAATAAACAACAACGTCAAATAAACAACAAAAACAACGACAACAACAACGTCAAATAAACAACAACAACAACAAGAACATCAACTAAACAACAACAACAACAACGTCAAATAAACAACAACCACAACAACAACGTCAAATAAACAACAACAACAACAACAACGTCAAATAAACAACAACAACAACGTCAAATAAACAACAACAACAACACCAACAATAACAACAACAACAACGTCAAATAAACCACAAAAACAACAACAACAATGTCAACAACATTAACAATGTCAAATAAACAACAACAACAACAACAACGTCAAATAAACAACAACAACGTCAACAACAACAACAATGTCAAATAAACAAGAACAAGAACAACAATAACAACGTGAAATAAACAACAACAACAACAACGTCAAATAATAAACAACAACAACAAATACAACAACAACAACAACAACGTCAAATAACAACAACAGCGTCAAATAAACAACAACAACAACATCAAATAAACAACAACAACAACGACAATGTCAAATAAACAAGAACAACAACAATAACAACAACGTTAACAACAATAACAACGTCAAATAAACAACAACAACAACAACAACGTCAAATAAACAACAACAACAACGTCAAATAAACAACAACAACAACTATTTTAACAATAACAACAACGTCAATAACAACAACAACGTCAAGTAAACAACAACAACAACAACAACAACCACAACAACAACAACAACGTCAAATAAACAACAACAATAACAACGTCGAATAAACAACAACAACAACGTCAAATAAACAACAACAACAACGTTAAATTAACAACAACACCAATAACTTCAACAACAACAACAACGTCAAATAAACAACAATAACAACAACATCAACAACAACAACAACGTCAAATAAACAACAACAACAACGTCAAATAAATAATAACAACACCACCAATGTCAAATAAATAACAACAACAACGTCAAATAAACAACAACAACAACATCAACAACAACAACGTCAACAACAACAACTATGTCAAATAAACAACAACAACAATGTCAAATAAACAATAACAACAACAACAACAACGTCAAATAAACAACAACAACGTCAAATAAAAAACAACAACAACGTCAAATAAACAACAACAACAACAACAACAACAATAACAACAACGTCAACAACAACAACGTCAAATAAACAACAACAACAACGTCAAATAAACAACAACAACAACAACTATTTTAACAACAACAACTACAACGTCAATAATAACAACAACGTCAAGTAAACAACAACAACAACAATAATGTCAAATAAACAACAACAATAACAACGTCAAATAAACAACAACAACAACAACGTCAAATAAACAACAACAACAACAACGTAAAATTAACAACACCACCAACAACTTCAACATCAACAACGTCAAATAAACAACAATAACAACAACATCAAAAACAACAAAAAAAACATCAATAACAACAACAACAACGTCAATAACAACAACGTCAAATAAACAACAACAACAACAACGTCAAATAAACAACAACAACAACAACGTCAAATAAAGAACAACAACAACAACAATAATGTCAAATAAACAACAACAACGTCAACAACAACAACAACAACACCGTCAACAACAACAACAATGTCAAATAAACAACAACAACAACGTCAAATAAACAACAACAACAACAACAATGTCAACACCAACAACAACAACGTCAAATAATTAACAACAACAACAACGTCAACACCAACAACAACAACGTCAAATAAACAACAACAACACCGTCAAATAAACAACAACAACAACAACGTAAAATAAACAACAACAACTATGTCAACAACAACAACAACATCAAATAAACAACAACAACAATATCAACGTCAACAACAACAACGTCAAATAAACAACAACAACAATAACAACGTCAAATAAACAACAACAACAACAACACCGTCAAATAAACAACAATGTCAAATAAACAACAAAAACAACGACGACAACAACGTCAAATAAACAACAACAACAACAAGAACATCAACTAAACAACAACAACAACAACAACGTCAAATAAACAACAACCACAACAACAACGTCAAATAAACAACAACAACAACAACGTCAAATAAACAACAACAACAAAGTCAAATAAACAACAACAACAACAACACCAACAATAACAACAACAACAATGTCAAATAAACCACAAAAACAACAACAACAATGTCAACAACATTAACAATGTCAAATAAACAACAACAACAACAACGTCAAATAAACAACAACAACAACAACAACGTCAACAACAACAACAACAATGTCAAATAAACAAGAACAACAACAACAATAACAACGTGAAATAAACAACAACAACAACAACGTCAAATAATAAACAACAACAACAAATACAACAACAACAACAACGTCAAATAACAACAACAGCGTCAAATAAACAACAACAACAACGTCAAATAAACAACAACAACAACGACAATGTCAAATAAACAAGAACAACAACAATAACAACAGCGTTAACAACAATAACAACGTCAAATAAACAACAACAACAACAACAACGTCAAATAAACAACAACAACAACGTCAAATAAACAACAACAACAACTATTTTAACAATAACAACAACGTCAATAACAACAACAACGTCAAGTAAACAACAACAACAACAACAACAACAACAACGTCAAATAAACAACAACAATAACAACGTCAAATAAACAACAATAATAACGTCAAATAAACAACAACAACAACAACAACGTCAAATAAACAACAACAACCACAACACAACAACAACAAATACAACAACAACAACAACAACAACAACAACAACAACGTCAAATAACAACAACAACGTCAAATAAACAACAACAACAATGCCAAATAAACAACAACAACAACAACAACAACGTCAAATAAACAACAACAACAACAACAACGTCAAATAAACAACAACAACATCAACGTCAAATAAATAACAACAACAACAACAACGTCAAATAAACAACAAAAACAACAACAATAATAACAACAACAACAACAACAACGTGAAATAAACAACAATAACAACAACAATAACAACAACAACAACAACGTCAAATAAACAACAACGACAACGTCAAATAAACAACAACAACAACGTCAAATAAATAACAACAACAACAACAACGTCAAATAAACAACAACAACAACAACGTCAAATAAACAACAACAACAACGTCAAATAAACAACTACAACGTCAAATAAATAAAAACACCAACAACAATAACGTCAAATAAACAACAACAACGTCAACAACAACAACAACAACACCGTCAACAACAACAACAATGTCAAATAAATAACAACAACAACATCAAATAAACAACAACAACAACAATGTCAACACCAACAACAACAACGTCAAATAAACAACAACAACAACAACGTCAACACCAACAACAACAACGTCAAATAAACAACAACAACACCGTCAAATAAACAATAACAACAACAACAACGTGATATAAACAACAAGAACAATGTCAACAACAACAACAACATCAAATAAACAACAACAACAATAACAACATCAACAACAACAACGTCAAATAAACAACAACAACAACAACAACGTCAAATAAACAACAACAACAACAACGTCAAATTAACAACACCACCAACAACTTCAACATCAACAACGTCAAATAAACAACAATAACAACAACATCAAAAACAACAACAACAACATCAACAACAACAACAACAACGTCAACAACAACAACGTCAAATAAACAACAACAACAACAACAACGTCAAATAAACAACAACAACAACGTCAAATAAAGAACAACAACAACAACAATAATGTCAAATAAACAACAACAACGTCAACAACAACAACAACAACAACACCGTCAAATAAACAACAACAACAACGTCAAATAAACAACAACAACAACAACAATGTCAACACCAACAACAACAACGTCAAATAATTAACAACAACAACAACGTCAACACCAACAACAACAACGTCAAATAAACAACAACACCGTCAAATAAACAACAACAACAACAACGTAAAATAAACAACAACAACTATGTCAACAACAACAACAACATCAAATAAACAACAACAACAATAACAACGTCAACAACAACAACGTCAAATAAACAACAACAACAATAACAATGTCAAATAAACAACAACAACAACAACACCGTCAAATAAACAACAACGTCAAATAAACAACAAAAACAACGACAACAACAACGTCAAATAAACAACAACAACAACAAGAACATCAACTAAACAACAACAACAACAACAACGTCAAATAAACAACAACCACAACAACAACGTCAAATAAACAACAACAACAACGTCAAATAAACAACAACAACAACGTCAAATAAACAACAACAACAACAACACCAACAATAACAACAACAACAACAACGTCAAATAAACCACAAAAACAACAACAACAATGTCAACAACAACAACAATGTCAACAACAACAACAATGTCAAATAAATAACAACAACAACATCAAATAAACAACAACAACAACAATGTCAACACCAACAACAACAACGTCAAATAAACAACAACAACAACAACGTCAACACCAACAACAACAACGTCAAATAAACAACAACAACACCGTCAAATAAACAATAACAACAACAACAACGTGATATAAACAACAAGAACAATGTCAACAACAACAACAACATCAAATAAACAACAACAACAATAACAACGTCAACAACAACAACGTCAAATAAACAACAACAACAACAACAACGTCAAATAAACAACAACAACGTCAAATTAACAACACCACCAACAACTTCAACATCAACAACGTCAAATAAACAACAATAACAACAACATCAAAAACAACAACAACAACATCAATAACAACAACAACAACGTCAACAACAACAACGTCAAATAAACAACAACAACAACAACGTCAAATAAACAACAACAACAACGTCAAATAAAGAACAACAACAACAACAATAATGTCAAATAAACAACAACAACGTCAACAACAACAACAACAACACCGTCAACAACAACAACAATGTCAAATAAACAACAACAACAACGTCAAATAAACAACAACAACAACAACAATGTCAACACCAACAACAACAACGTCAAATAATTAACAACAACAACAACGTCAACACCAACAACAACAACGTCAAATAAACAACAACAACACCGTCAAATAAACAACAACAACAACAACATAAAATAAACAACAACAACTATGTCAACAACAACAACAACATCAAATAAACAACAACAACAATAACAACGTCAACAACAACAACGTCAAATAAACAACAACAACAATAACAATGTCAAATAAACAACAACAACAACAACAACATCAAATAAACAACAACGTCAAATAAACAACAAAAACAACGACAACAACAACGTCAAATAAACAACAACAACAACAAGAACATCAACTAAACAACAACAACAACAACGTCAAATAAACAACAACAACAACAACGTCAACACCAACAACAACAACGTCAAATAAACAACCACAACACCGTCAAATAAACAACAACCACAACAACAACGTCAAATAAACAACAACAACAACGTCAAATAAACAACAACAACAACGTCAAATAAACAACAACAACAACAACACCAACAATAACAACAACAACAACAACGTCAAATAAACCAAAAAAACAACAACAACAATGTCAACAACATTAACAATGTCAAATAAACAACAACAACAACAACAACAACGTCAAATAAACAACAACAACAACAACATCAACAACAACAACAATGTCAAATAAACAAGAACAACAACAACAATAACAACGTGAAATAAACAACAACAACAACAACGTCAAATAATCAACAACAACAACAAATACAACAACAACAACAACGTCAAATAACAACAACAGCGTCAAATAAACAACAACAACAACGTCAAATAAACAACAACAACAACGACAATGTCAAATAAACAAGAACAACAACAATAACAACAGCGTTAACAACAATAACAACGTCAAATAAACAACAACAACAACAACGTCAAATAAACAACAACAACAACGTCAAATAAACAACAACAACAACTATTTTAACAATAACAACAACGTCAATAACAACAACAACGTCAAGTAAACAACAACAACAACAACAACAACAACAACAACAACGTCAAATAAACAACAACAATAACATCGTCGAATAAACAACAACAACAACAACAACGTCAAATAAACAACAACAACAACATTAAATTAACAACAACACCAATAACTTCAACAACAACAACAACGTCAAATAAACAACAATAACAACAACATCAACAACAACAACAACGTCAAATAAACAACAACAACAACATCAAATAAATAATTACAACACCACCAATGTCAAATAAACAACAACAACAACGTCAAATAAACAACAACAACAACATCAACAACAACAACGTCAACAACAACAACTATGTCAAATAAACAACAACAACAATGTCAAATAAACAATAACAACAACATTAACAACGTCAAATAAACAACAACAACGTCAAATAAAAAACAACAACAACGTCAAATAAACAACAACAACGTCAAATAAACAACAACAACAACAACAACGTCAAATAAACAACAACAACGTCAACAACAACAACAACGTCAAATAAACAACAACAACAACAACACCATCAACAACAACAACAATGTCAAATAAACAACAACAACGTCAAATAAACAACAAAAACAACAACAACAATGTCAACAACATTAACAACGTCAAATAAACAACAACAACAACGTCAAATAAACAACAACAACAACAACAACAACGTCAAATAAACAAGAACAACAACAACAATAACAACGTCAAATAAACAACAACAATAACGTCAAATAAACAACAACAACAACAACAACGTCAAATAAACAACAACAACCACAACACAACAACAACAAATACAACAACAACAACAACAACAACGTCAAATAACAACAACAACGTCAAATAAACAACAACAACAACAATGCCAAATAAACAACAACAACAACAACAACGTCAAATAAACAACAACAACAACAACAACGTCAAATAAACAACAACAACATCAACGTCAAATAAATAACAACAACAACAACAACGTCAAATAAACAACAAAAACAACAACAATAATAACAACAACAACAACAACATGAAATAAACAACAACAACAACAACAACAATAACAACAACAACAACAACGTCAAATAAACAAACACGACAACGTCAAATAAACAACAACAACAACGTCAAATAAACAACAACAACAACAACGTCAAATAAACAACAACAACAACGTCAAATAAACAACAACAACAACGTCAAATAAACAACAACAACGTCAAATAAATAACAACACCAACAACAATAACGTCAAATAAACAACAACAACGTCAACAACAACAACAAAACCACCGTCAACAACAACAACAATGTCAAATAAATAACAACAACAACATCAAATAAACAACAACAACAACAATGTCAACACCAACAACAACAACGTCAAATAAACAACAACAACAACAACGTCAACACCAACAACAACAACGTCAAATAAACAACAACAACACCGTCAAATAAACAATAACAACAACAACAACGTGATATAAACAACAAGAACAATGTCAACAACAACAACAACATCAAATAAACAACAACAACAATAACAACGTCAACAACAACAACGTCAAATAAACAACAACAACAATAGCAACGTCAAATAAACAACAACAACAACACCGTCAAATAAACAACAAGAACAACAACAACGTCAACAACCACAACAACAACAACGTCAAATAAACAACAAAAACAACGACAACAACAATGTCAAATAAACAACAACAACAACAACAACAAGAACATCAACTAAACAACAACAACAACAACAACGTCAAATAAACAACAACCACAACAACAACGTCAAATAAACAACAACAACAACGTCAAATAAACAACACCAACAACAACACCAACAATAACAACAACAACAACGTCAAATAAACCACAAAAACAACAACAACAACAATGTCAACAACATTAACAATGTCAAATAAACAACAACAACAACAACGTCAAATAAACAACAACAACAACAACGTCAACAACAACAACAATGTCAAATAAACAAGAACAACAACAACAATAACAACGTGAAATAAACAACAACAATAACGTCAAATAAACAACAACAAGAACAACAACGTCAAATAATCAACAACAACAACAAATACAACAACAACAACAACGTCAAATAACAACAACAACATCAAATAAACAACAACAACAACGTCAAATAAACAACAACACCAACAACGTCAAATAAACAACAACAACAACGTCAAATAAACAACAACAACTATAACGTCAAATAAACAACAACAACGTCAACAACAACAACAACAACAACAACACCGTCAACAACAACAATAATGTCAAATAAACAACAACAACAACGTCAAATAAACAACAACAACAACAACAATGTCAACACCAACAACAACAACGTCAAATAAACAACAACAACAACAACGTCAACACCAACAACAACAACGTCAAATAAACAACAACAACAACACCGTCAAATAAACAACAACAACAACAACGTGAAATAAACAACAAGAACTATATCAACAACAACAACAACATCAAATAAACAACAACAACAATAACAACGTCAACAACAACAACGTCAAATAAACAACAACAACAATAACAACGTCAAATAAACAACAACAACAACAACACCGTCAAATAAACAACAACAACAACAACATAAAATAAACAACAACAACTATGTCAACAACAACAACAACATCAAATAAACAACAACAACAATAACAACGTCAACAACAACAACGTCAAATAAACAACAACAACAATAACAATGTCAAATAAACAACAACAACAACAACAACATCAAATAAACAACAACGTCAAATAAACAACAAAAACAACGACAACAACAACGTCAAATAAACAACAACAACAACAAGAACATCAACTAAACAACAACAACAACAACGTCAAATAAACAACAACAACAACAACGTCAACACCAACAACAACAACGTCAAATAAACAACCACAACACCGTCAAATAAACAACAACCACAACAACAACGTCAAATAAACAACAACAACAACGTCAAATAAACAACAACAACAACGTCAAATAAACAACAACAACAACAACACCAACAATAACAACAACAACAACAACGTCAAATAAACCAAAAAAACAACAACAACAATGTCAACAACATTAACAATGTCAAATAAACAACAACAACAACAACAACAACGTCAAATAAACAACAACAACAACAACATCAACAACAACAACAATGTCAAATAAACAAGAACAACAACAACAATAACAACGTGAAATAAACAACAACAACAACAACGTCAAATAATCAACAACAACAACAAATACAACAACAACAACAACGTCAAATAACAACAACAGCGTCAAATAAACAACAACAACAACGTCAAATAAACAACAACAACAACGACAATGTCAAATAAACAAGAACAACAACAATAACAACAGCGTTAACAACAATAACAACGTCAAATAAACAACAACAACAACAACAACGTCAAATAAACAACAACAACAACGTCAAATAAACAACAACAACAACTATTTTAACAATAACAACAACGTCAATAACAACAACAACGTCAAGTAAACAACAACAACAACAACAACAACAACAACAACGTCAAATAAACAACAACAATAACATCGTCGAATAAACAACAACAACAACAACAACGTCAAATAAACAACAACAACAACATTAAATTAACAACAACACCAATAACTTCAACAACAACAACAACGTCAAATAAACAACAATAACAACAACATCAACAACAACAACAACGTCAAATAAACAACAACAACAACATCAAATAAATAATTACAACACCACCAATGTCAAATAAACAACAACAACAACGTCAAATAAACAACAACAACAACATCAACAACAACAACGTCAACAACAACAACTATGTCAAATAAACAACAACAACAATGTCAAATAAACAATAACAACAACATTAACAACGTCAAATAAACAACAACAACGTCAAATAAAAAACAACAACAACGTCAAATAAACAACAACAACGTCAAATAAACAACAACAACAACAACAACAACGTCAAATAAACAACAACAACGTCAACAACAACAACAACGTCAAATAAACAACAACAACAACAACACCATCAACAACAACAACAATGTCAAATAAACAACAACAACGTCAAATAAACAACAAAAACAACAACAACAATGTCAACAACATTAACAACGTCAAATAAACAACAACAACAACGTCAAATAAACAACAACAACAACAACAACGTCAAATAAACAAGAACAACAACAACAATAACAACGTCAAATAAACAACAACAATAACGTCAAATAAACAACAACAACAACAACAACGTCAAATAAACAACAACAACCACAACACAACAACAACAAATACAACAACAACAACAACAACAACAACAACGTCAAATAACAACAACAACGTCAAATAAACAACAACAACAACAATGCCAAATAAACAACAACAACAACAACAACGTCAAATAAACAACAACAACAACAACAACGTCAAATAAACAACAACAACATCAACGTCAAATAAATAACAACAACAACAACAACGTCAAATAAACAACAAAAACAACAACAATAATAACAACAACAACAACAACATGAAATAAACAACAACAACAACAACAATAACAACAACAACAACAACGTCAAATAAACAAACACGACAACGTCAAATAAACAACAACAACAACGTCAAATAAACAACAACAACAACAACGTCAAATAAACAACAACAACAACGTCAAATAAACAACAACAACAACGTCAAATAAACAACAACAACGTCAAATAAATAACAACACCAACAACAATAACGTCAAATAAACAACAACAACGTCAACAACAACAACAAAACCACCGTCAACAACAACAACAATGTCAAATAAATAACAACAACAACATCAAATAAACAACAACAACAACAATGTCAACACCAACAACAACAACGTCAAATAAACAACAACAACAACAACGTCAACACCAACAACAACAACGTCAAATAAACAACAACAACACCGTCAAATAAACAATAACAACAACAACAACGTGATATAAACAACAAGAACAATGTCAACAACAACAACAACATCAAATAAACAACAACAACAATAACAACGTCAACAACAACAACGTCAAATAAACAACAACAACAATAGCAACGTCAAATAAACAACAACAACAACACCGTCAAATAAACAACAAGAACAACAACAACGTCAACAACCACAACAACAACAACGTCAAATAAACAACAAAAACAACGACAACAACAATGTCAAATAAACAACAACAACAACAACAACAACAACATCAACTAAACAACAACAACAACAACAACGTCAAATAAACAACAACCACAACAACAACGTCAAATAAACAACAACAACAACGTCAAATAAACAACACCAACAACAACACCAACAATAACAACAACAACAACGTCAAATAAACCACAAAAACAACAACAACAACAATGTCAACAACATTAACAATGTCAAATAAACAACAACAACAACAACAACGTCAAATAAACAACAACAACAACAACGTCAACAACAACAACAATGTCAAATAAACAAGAACAACAACAACAATAACAACGTGAAATAAACAACAACAATAACGTCAAATAAACAACAACAAGAACAACAACGTCAAATAATCAACAACAACAACAAATACAACAACAACAACAACGTCAAATAACAACAACAACATCAAATAAACAACAACAACAACGTCAAATAAACAACAACACCAACAACGTCAAATAAACAACAACAACAACGTCAAATAAACAACAACAACTATAACGTCAAATAAACAACAACAACGTCAACAACAACAACAACAACAACAACACCGTCAACAACAACAATAATGTCAAATAAACAACAACAACAACGTCAAATAAACAACAACAACAACAACAATGTCAACACCAACAACAACAACGTCAAATAAACAACAACAACAACAACGTCAACACCAACAACAACAACGTCAAATAAACAACAACAACAACACCGTCAAATAAACAACAACAACAACAACGTGAAATAAACAACAAGAACTATATCAACAACAACAACAACATCAAATAAACAACAACAACAATAACAACGTCAACAACAACAACGTCAAATAAACAACAACAACAATAACAACGTCAAATAAACAACAACAACAACAACACCGTCAAATAAACAACAAGAACAACAACAACGTCAACAACAACTACAACAACAACGTCAAATAAACAACAAAAACAACGACAACAACAATGTCAAATAAAAAACAACAACAACAAGAACATCAACTAAATAACAACAACAACAACGTCAAATAAACAACAACCACAACAACAACGTCAAATAAACAACAACAACAACGTCAAATAAACAACAACAACAACAACACCAACAATAACAACAACAACAACAACGTCAAATAAACCACAAAAACAACAACAACAATGTCAACAACATTAACAATTTCAAATAAACAACAACAACAACAACGTCAAATAAACAACAACAACAACGTCAACAACAACAACAATGTCAAATAAACAAGAACAACAACAACAATAACAACGTGAAATAAACAACAACAATAACGTCAAATAAACAACAACAACAACAATGTTAAATAAGCAACAACAACAACAAATACAACAACAACAACGTCAAATAACAACAACAGCGTCAAATAAACAACAACAACAACGTCAAATAAACAACAACAACAACGTCAAATAAACAACAACAACAACAACAACGTCAAATAAACAACAACAACAACAACAACGTCAAATAAACAACAACAACAACGTCAAATAAACAACAACAACAACGTCAAATAAACAACAACAATGTCAAATACAGAACAACACCAACAACAATAACAACAACAACAACACCGTCAACAACGTCAACAATAACAACAACGTCAAATAAACAACAACAACAACGTCAAATAAACAACAACAACAACTATTTTAACAACAACAACTACAACGTCAATAACAACAACAACGTCAAGTAAACAACAAAAACAACAATAATGTCAAATAAACAACAACAATAACAACGTCAAATAAACAACAACAACAACAACAACGTCAAATAAACAACAACAACAACGTCAAATAAACAACAACAACAACGTCAAATAAAGAACAACAACAACAACAATAATGTCAAATAAACAACAACAACGTCAACGTCAACAACAACAACAACAACAACACCGTCAACAACAACAACAATGTCAAATAAACAACAACAACAATGTCAAATAAACAACAACAACAACAACAATGTCAACACCAACAACAACAACGTCAAATAATTAACAACAACAACAACGTCAACACCAACAACAACAACGTCAAATAAACAACAACAACACCGTCAAATAAACAACAACAACAACGTAAAATAAACAACAACAACTATGTCAACAACAACAACAACATCAAATAAACAACAACAACAATAACAACGTCAACAACAACAACGTCAAATAAACAACAACAACAATAACAACGTCAAATAAACAACAACAACAACAACAACACCGTCAAATAAACAACAACAACAACAACAACAACAAATAAACATCAAAAACAACGACAACAACAACGTCAAATAAACAACAACAATAACAAGAACATCAACTAAACAACAACAACAACAACAACGTCAAATAAACAACAACCACAACAACAACGTCAAATAAACAACAACAACAACAACGTCAAATAAACAACAACAACAACAACACCAACAATAACAACAACAACAACAACGTCAAATAAACCACAAAAACAACAACAACAATGTCAACAACATTAACAATGTCAAATAAACAACAACAACAACAACAACAACAACAACAACGTCAAATAAACAACAACAACAACAACGTCAACAACAACAACAACAACAATGTCAAATAAACAAGAACAACAACAACAATAACAACGTGAAATAAACAACAACAACAACAACGTCAAATAATCAACAACAACAACAAATACAACAACAACAACAACAACAACAACGTCAAATAAACAACAACAACAACAACGTCAAATAAACAACAACAACAACGTCAAATAAACAACAACAACAACAACGTCAAATAAACAACAACAACAACAACGTCAAATAAATAAGAACAACAACAACAACGTCAAATAAACAACAAAAACAACAACAATAATAACAACAACAACAACGTGAAATAAACAACAACATCAACAACATCAACAACAACAACAATGTCAAATAAACAACAACAACAACAATGTCAAATAAACAACAACAACAACAATAACAACAATGTTAACAACAACAACAACGTCAAATAAACAACAACAACAACAGCAAATAAACAACAACAACAACTATTTTAACAACAACAACAACAACGTCAATAACAACAACAACATCGAGTAAACAACAACAACAACAACAACGTCAAATAAACAACAACAATAACAACGTCAAATAAAAAACAACAACAACAACGTCAAATAAATAACAACAACAACGTTTAATTAACAACAACACCAACAACTTCAACAACAACAACAACGTCAAATAAACAACAATAACAACAACATCAACAACAACAACAACAACAACGTCAAATAAACAACAACAACAACGTCAAATAAACAATAACAACAACACCAATGTCAAATAAACAACAACAACAACAACGTCAAATAAACAACAACAACAACAACAACAATGTCAAATAAACAACAACAACAACAACAACAACGTCAAATAAACAACAACAACAACAACGTTAAATAAACAACAACAACAACAACAACAATAACAACAACAACAACAACAACATCAAATAAACAACAACAACAATAACAACGTCAACAACAACAACGTCAAATAAACAACAACAACAATAGCAACGTCAAATAAACAACAACAACAACAACACCGTCAAATAAACAACAAGAACAACAACAACGTCAACAACCACAACAACAACAACGTCAAATAAACAACAAAAACAACGACAACAACAATGTCAAATAAACAACAACAACAACAACAACAAGAACATCAACTAAACAACAACAACAACAACAATGTCAAATAAACAACAACCACAACAACAACGTCAAATAAACAACAACAACAACGTCAAATAAACAACACCAACAACAACACCAACAATAACAACAACAACAACGTCAAATAAACCACAAAAACAACAACAACAACAATGTCAACAACATTAACAATGTCAAATAAACAACAACAACAACAACAACGTCAAATAAACAACAACAACAACAACGTCAACAACAACAACAATGTCAAATAAACAAGAACAACAACAACAATAACAACGTGAAATAAACAACAACAATAACGTCAAATAAACAACAACAAGAACAACAACGTCAAATAATCAACAACAACAACAAATACAACAACAACAACAACGTCAAATAACAACAACAACATCAAATAAACAACAACAACAACGTCAAATAAACAACAACACCAACAACGTCAAATAAACAACAACAACAACGTCAAATAAACAACAACAACTATAACGTCAAATAAACAACAACAACGTCAACAACAACAACAACAACAACAACACCGTCAACAACAACAACAATGTCAAATAAACAACAACAACAACGTCAAATAAACAACAACAACAACAACAACAATGTCAACACCAACAACAACAACGTCAAATAAACAACAACAACAACAACGTCAACACCAACAACAACAACGTCAAATAAACAACAACAACAACACCGTCAAATAAACAACAACAACAACAACGTGAAATAAACAACAAGAACTATATCAACAACAACAACAACATCAAATAAACAACAACAACAATAACAACGTCAACAACAACAACGTCAAATAAACAACAACAACAATAACAACGTCAAATAAACAACAACAACAACAACACCGTCAAATAAACAACAAGAACAACAACAACGTCAACAACAACTACAACAACAACGTCAAATAAACAACAAAAACAACGACAACAACAATGTCAAATAAACAACAACAACAACAAGAACATCAACTAAATAACAACAACAACAACGTCAAATAAACAACAACCACAACAACAACGTCAAATAAACAACAACAACAACGTCAAATAAACAACAACAACAACAACACCAACAATAACAACAACAACAACAACGTCAAATAAACCACAAAAACAACAACAACAATGTCAACAACATTAACAATTTCAAATAAACAACAACAACAACAACGTCAAATAAACAACAACAACAACGTCAACAACAACAACAATGTCAAATAAACAAGAACAACAACAACAATAACAACGTGAAATAAACAACAACAATAACGTCAAATAAATAACAACAACAACAATGTTAAATAAGCAACAACAACAACAAATACAACAACAACAACGTCAAATAACAACAACAGCGTCAAATAAACAACAACAACAACGTCAAATAAACAACAACAACAACGTCAAATAAACAACAACAACAACAACAACGTCAAATAAACAACAACAACAACGTCAAATAAACAACAACAACAACGTCAAATAAACAACAACAATGTCAAATACAGAACAACACCAACAACAATAACAACAACAACAACACCGTCAACAACGTCAACAATAACAACAACGTCAAATAAACAACAACAACAACGTCAAATAAACAACAACAACAACTATTTTAACAACAACAACTACAACGTCAATAACAACAACAACGTCAAGTAAACAACAACAACAACAATAATGTCAAATAAACAACAACAATAACAACGTCAAATAAACAACAACAACAACAACAACGTCAAATAAACAACAACAACAACGTCAAATAAACAACAACAACAACGTCAAATAAAGAACAACAACAACAACAATAATGTCAAATAAACAACAACAACGTCAACGTCAACAACAACAACAACAACAACACCGTCAACAATAACAACAATGTCAAATAAACAACAACAACAATGTCAAATAAACAACAACAACAACAACAATGTCAACACCAACAACAACAACGTCAAATAATTAACAACAACAACAACGTCAACACCAACAACAACAACGTCAAATAAACAACAACAACACCGTCAAATAAACAACAACAACAACGTAAAATAAACAACAACAACTATGTCAACAACAACAACAACATCAAATAAACAACAACAACAATAACAACGTCAACAACAACAACGTCAAATAAACAACAACAACAATAACAACGTCAAATAAACAACAACAACAACAACAACACCGTCAAATAAACAACAACAACAACAACAACAACAACAAATAAACATCAAAAACAACGACAACAACAACGTCAAATAAACAACAACAATAACAAGAACATCAACTAAACAACAACAACAACAACAACGTCAAATAAACAACAACCACAACAACAACGTCAAATAAACAACAACAACAACAACGTCAAATAAACAACAACAACAACAACACCAACAATAACAACAACAACAACAACGTCAAATAAACCACAAAAACAACAACAACAATGTCAACAACATTAACAATGTCAAATAAACAACAACAACAACAACAACAACAACAACAACGTCAAATAAACAACAACAACAACAACGTCAACAACAACAACAACAACAATGTCAAATAAACAAGAACAACAACAACAATAACAACGTGAAATAAACAACAACAACAACAACAACGTCAAATAATCAACAACAACAACAAATACAACAACAACAACAACAACAACAACGTCAAATAAACAACAACAACAACGTCAAATAAACAACAACAACAACGTCAAATAAACAACAACAACAACAACGTCAAATAAACAACAACAACAACGTCAAATAAATAAGAACAACAACAACAACGTCAAATAAACAACAAAAACAACAACAATAATAACAACAACAACAACAACGTGAAATAAACAACAACATCAACAACATCAACAACAACAACAATGTCAAATAAACAACAACAACAACAATGTCAAATAAACAACAACAACAACAATAACAACAATGTTAACAACAACAACAACGTCAAATAAACAACAACAACAACAGCAAATAAACAACAACAACAACTATTTTAACAACAACAACAACAACGTCAATAACAACAACAACGTCGAGTAAACAACAACAACAACAACAACAACGTCAAATAAACAACAACAATAACAACGTCAAATAAAAAACAACAACAACAACGTCAAATAAATAACAACAACAACGTTTAATTAAC
>OX451735.1:1345510200-1345532700 GCA_948472305.1 Vicia faba
AGTAAACAACAACAACAACAACGTCAAATAAACAACAACAATAACAACGTCAAATAAACAACAACAACAACAACGTCAAATAAACAACAACAACAACGTTAAATTAACAACAACACCAATAACTTCAACAACAACAACAACGTCAAATAAACAACAATAACAACAACATCAACAACAACAACAACGTCAAATAAACAACAACAACAACGTCAAATAAATAATAACAACAACACCAATGTCAAATAAACAACAACAACAACATCAAATAAACAACAACAACAACAACGTCAACAACAACAACAACAACGTCAAATAAACAACAACAACAACAACAACAACGTCAAATAAACAACAACAACAACAACGTTAAATAAACAACAACAACAACAACAATAAAAACAACAACAACAACAACGTCAAATAAACAACAACAATAACAACAACAACAACGTCAAATAAACAACAACAACAACAACAACAATAAAAACAACAACAACAACAACAACCACAACGTCAAATAAACAACAACAAAAAACACAACAACATCAACAACAACAAAAATGTCTAATAAACAACAACGTCAACGACAACAACAACGTCAAATAAACAACAACAACAACAACGTCAAATAAACAACAACAACAACAACAACTATCTAAACAACAACAACAACGTCAAATAAACAACAACAACAACAACGTCAACACCAACAACAACACCGTCAAATAAACAACAACAACGTGAAATAAACAACAACAACTATGTCAACAACATCAACAACATCAAATAAACAACAACAACAATAACAACGTCAACAACAACAACGTCAAATAAACAACAACAACAATAACAATGTCAAATAAACAACAAGAACAACAACACCGTCAAATAAACAACAAGAACAACAACAACGTCAACAACAACAACAACAACGTCAAATAAACAACAAAAACAACGACAACAACAACGTCAAATAAACAACAACAACAACAACAAGAACATCAACTAAACAACAACAACAACAACGTCAAATTAACAACAACCACAACAACAACAACGTCAAATAAACAACAACAACAACGTCAAATAAACAACAACAACAACAACAACAACAATAACAACAACAACAACAACAACAACGTCAAATAAACCACAAAAACAACAACAACATTGTCAACAACATTAACAATGTCAAATAAACAACAACAACAACAACGTCAAATAAACAACAACAACAACGTCAACAACAACAACATTGTCAAATAAACAAGAACAACAACAACAATAACAACGTGAAATAAACAACAACAATAACGTCAAATAAACAACAACAACAACAACGTCAAATAATCAACAACAACAACAAATACAATAACAACAACGTCAAATAACAACAACAGCGTCAAATAAACAACAACAACAACGTCAAATAAACAACAACAACAACGTCAAATAAACAACAACAACAACAACGTCAAATAAACAACAACAACAACGTCAAATAAATAAGAACAACAATAACAACGTCAAATAAACAACAAAAACAACAACAATAATAACAACAATAACGTGAAATAAACAACAACATCAACAACATCAACAACAACAATGTCAAATAAACAACAACAACAACAATGTCAAATAAACAAGAACAACAACAATAACAACAACGTTAACAACAACAACAACGTCAAATAAACAACAACAACAACGTCAAATAAACAACATAAACAACTATTTTAACAACAATAACAACGTCAATAACAACAACAACGTCAAGTAAACAATAACAACAACAACGTCAAATAAACAACAACAATAACAACGTCAAATAAACAACAACAACAACAACGTCAAATAAACAACAACAACAACGTTAAATTAACAACAACACCAATAACTTTAACAACAACAACAACGTCAAATAAACAACAATAACAACAACATCAACAACAACAACAACGTCAAATAAACAACAACAACAACGTCAAATAAATAATAACAACAACACCAATGTCAAATAAACAACAACAACAACGTCAAATAAACAACAACAACAACAACAACGTCAACAACAACAACAACAACAACAACGTCAAATAAACAACAACAACAACAACGTCAAATAAACAACAACAACAACAACGTTAAATAAACAACAACAACAACAACAATAAAAACAACAACAACAACAACGTCAAATAAACAACAACAATAACAACAACAACAACGTCAAATAAACAACAACAACAACAACAATAACAACAACAACAACAACAACAACCACAACGTCAAATAAACAACAACAAAAAACACAACAACATCAACAACAACAAAAATGTCTAATAAACAACAACAACAACAACGTCAACAACAACAACTATGTCAAATAAACAACAACAACAATGTCAAATAAACAATAACAACAACAACAACAACGTCAAATAAACAACAACAACGTCAAATAAACAACAACAACAACAACGTCAAATAAACAACAACAACGTCAAATAAAGAACAACAACAACAATGTCAAATAAACAACAACAACGTCAACAACAACAACAATGTCAAATAAACAACAACAACAACAACAACACCATCAACAACAACAACAATGTCAAATAAACAACAACAACGTCAAATAAACAACAAAAACAACAACAACAATGTCAACATCATTAACAACGTCAAATAAACAACAACAACAACAACGTCAAATAAACAACAACAACAACAACAACGTCAACAACAACAACAACGTCAAATAAACAAGAACAACAACAACAATAACAACGTCAAATAAACAACAACAATAACGTCAAATAAACAACAACAACAACAACAACGTCAAATAAACAACAACAACAACAAATACAACAACAACAACAACAACAACGTCAAATAACAACAACAACGTCAAATAAACAACAACAACAACGTCAAATAAACAACAACAACAACAACAACAACGTCAAATAAACAACAACAACAACAATAACGTCAAATAAACAACAACAACATCAACGTCAAATAAATAACAACAACAACAACAACGTCAAATAAACAACAACATCAACAACGTCAACAACATTAACAAAGTCAAATAAACAACAACAACAACGTCAAATAAACAACAACTACAACAATAACAACAACGTCAACAACAACAACAACGTCAAATAAACAACAACAACAATAACGTCAAATAAACAACAACAACAACTATGTAAACAACAACAACAACGTCAAATAAACAACAACAACAACTATGTAAACAACAACAACAACGTCAAATAAACAACAACAATAACCACAACGTCAATAACCACAACAACGTCAAGTAAACAACAACAACAACAACAACGTCAAATAAACAACAACAACAACAACGTCAAATAAACAACAACAACAACGTCAAATAAACAACAATAACAACGTCAAATAAACAACAACAACAACGTCAAATAAACAACAACAACAATAACAACGTCAAATAAACAACAACAACAACAACACCGTCAAATAAACAACAACAACATCCAATAAACAACAAGAACAACAACAACGTCAACAACAACAACAACAACGTCAAATAAACAACAAAAACAACGACAACAACAACGTCAAATAAACAACAACAACAACAACCACATCAACTAAACAACAACAACAACGTCAAATAAACAACAACCACAACTATCTAAACAACAACAACAACGTCAAATAAACAACAACAACAACAACGTCAACACCAACAACAACACCGTCAAATAAACAACAACAACAACAACAACGTGAAATAAACAACAACAACTATGTCAACAACATCAACAACATCAAATAAACAACAACAACAATAACAACGTCAACAACAACAACGTCAAATAAACAACAACAACAATAACAATGTCAAATAAACAACAAGAACAACAACACCGTCAAATAAACAACAAGAACAACAACAACGTCAACAACAACAACAACAACGTCAAATAAACAACAAAAACAACGACAACAACAACGTCAAATAAACAACAACAACAACAAGAACATCAACTAAACAACAACAACAACAACGTCAAATTAACAACAACCACAACAACAACAACGTCAAATAAACAACAACAACAACGTCAAATAAACAACAACAACAACAACACCAACAATAACAACAACAACAACAACAACGTCAAATAAACCACAAAAACAACAACAACATTGTCAACAACATTAACAATGTCAAATAAACAACAACAACAACAACGTCAAATAAACAACAACAACAACATTGTCAAATAAACAAGAACAACAACAACAATAACAACGTGAAATAAACAACAACAATAACGTCAAATAAACAACAACAACAACAACGTCAAATAATCAACAACAACAACAAATACAACAACAACAACGTCAAATAACAACAACAGCGTCAAATAAACAACAACAACAACAACGTCAAATAAACAACAACAACAACGTCAAATAAACAACAACAACAACAATGTCAAATAAACAACAACAACAACGTCAAATAAATAAGAACAACAACAACAACGTCAAATAAACAACAAAAACAACAACAACAATAACAACAACAACGTGAAATAAACAACAACATCAACAACATCAACAACAACAATGTCAAATAAACAACAACAACAACAATGTCAAATAAACAAGAACAACAACAATAACAACAACGTTAACAACAACAACAACGTCAAATAAACAACAACAACAACAACAACGTCAAATAAACAACATAAACAACTATTTTAACAACAATAACAACGTCAATAACAACAACAACGTCAAGTAAACAACAACAACAACAACGTCAAATAAACAACAACAATAACAACGTCAAATAAACAACAACAACAACAACGTCAAATAAACAACAACAACAACGTTAAATTAACAACAACACCAATAACTTCAACAACAACAACAACGTCAAATAAACAACAATAACAACAACATCAACAACAACAACAACGTCAAATAAACAACAACAACAACGTCAAATAAATAATAACAACAACACCAATGTCAAATAAACAACAACAACAACGTCAAATAAACAACAACAACAACAACAACGTCAACAACAACAACAACAACGTCAAATAAACAACAACAACAACAACAACAACGTCAAATAAACAACAACAACAACAACGTTATATAAACAACAACAACAACAACAATAAAAACAACAACAACAACAACGTCAAATAAACAACAACAATAACAACAACAACAACGTCAAATAAACAACAACAACAACAACAATAACAACAACAACAACAACAACAACCACAACGTCAAATAAACAACAACAAAAAACACAACAACATCAACAACAACAAAAATGTCTAATAAACAACAACGTCAACAACAACAACAACGTCAAATAAACAACAACAACAACAACGTCAAATAAACAACAACAACAACAACTATCTAAACAACAACAACAACGTCAAATAAACAACAACAACAACAACGTCAACACCAACAACAACACCGTCAAATAAACAACAACAACGTGAAATAAACAACAACAACTATGTCAACAACATCAACAACATCAAATAAACAACAACAACAATAACAACGTCAACAACAACAACGTCAAATAAACAACAACAACAATAACAATGTCAAATAAACAACAAGAACAACAACACCGTCAAATAAACAACAAGAACAAAAACAATGTCAACAACAACAACAACAACGTCAAATAAACAACAAAAACAACGACAACAACAACGTCAAATAAACAACAACAACAACAAGAACATCAACTAAACAACAACAACAACAACAACGTCAAATTAACAACAACCACAACAACAACAACGTCAAATAAACAACAACAACAACGTCAAATAAACAACAACAACAACACCAATAATAACAACAACAACAACAACAACGTCAAATAAACCACAAAAACAACAACAACATTGTCAACAACATTAACAATGTCAAATAAACAACAACAACAACAACAACGTCAAATAAACAACAACAACAACGTCAACAACAACAACATTGTCAAATAAACAAGAACAACAACAACAATAACAACGTGAAATAAACAACAACAATAACGTCAAATAAACAACAACAACAACAACGTCAAATAATCAACAACAACAACAAATACAACAACAACAACGTCAAATAACAACAACAGCGTCAAATAAACAACAACAACAACGTCAAATAAACAACAACAACAACGTCAAATAAACAACAACAACAACAACGTCAAATAAACAACAACAACAACGTCAAATAAATAAGAACAACAACAACAACGTCAAATAAACAACAAAAACAACAACAATAATAACAACAACAACGTGAAATAAACAACAACATCAACAACATCAACAACAACAATGTCAAATAAACAACAACAACAACAATGTCAAATAAACAAGAACAACAACAATAACAACAACGTTAACAACAACAACAACGTCAAATAAACAACAACAACAACAACAACAACGTCAAATAAACAACATAAACAACTATTTTAACAACAATAACAACGTCAATAACAACAACAACGTCAAGTAAACAATAACAACAACAACGTCAAATAAACAACAACAATAACAACGTCAAATAAACAACAACAACAACAACGTCAAATAAACAACAACAACAACGTTAAATTAACAACAACACCAATAACTTCAACAACAACAACAACGTCAAATAAACAACAATAACAACAACATCAACAACAACAACAACGTCAAATAAACAACAACAACAACGTCAAATAAATAATAACAACAACACCAATGTCAAATAAACAACAACAACAACGTCAAATAAACAACAACAACAACAACAACGTCAACAACAACAACAACAACAACAACGTCAAATAAACAACAACAACAACGTCAAATAAACAACAACAACAACAACGTTAAATAAACAACAACAACAACAACAATAAAAACAACAACAACAACAACAACGTCAAATAAACAACAACAATAACAACAACAACAACGTCAAATAAACAACAACAACAACAACAATAACAACAACAACAACAACAACCACAACGTCAAATAAACAACAACAAAAAACACAACAACATCAACAACAACAAAAATGTCTAATAAACAACAACAACAACAACGTCAACAACAACAACTATGTCAAATAAACAACAACAACAATGTCAAATAAACAATAACAACAACAACAACAACAACGTCAAATAAACAACAACAACGTCAAATAAACAACAACAACAACAACGTCAAATAAACAACAACAACGTCAAATAAAGAACAACAACAACAACAATGTCAAATAAACAACAACAACGTCAACAACAACAACAACGTCAAATAAACAACAACAACAACAACAACACCATCAACAACAACAACAATGTCAAATAAACAACAACAACGTCAAATAAACAACAAAAACAACAACAACAATGTCAACATCATTAACAACGTCAAATAAACAACAACAACAACAACGTCAAATAAACAACAACAACAACAACGTCAACAACAACAACAACGTCAAATAAACAAGAACAACAACAACAATAACAACGTCAAATAAACAACAACAATAATGTCAAATAAACAACAACAACAACAACAACGTCAAATAAACAACAACAACAACAAATACAACAACAACAACAACAACGTCAAATAAACAACAACAACAACAACGTCAAATAAACAACAACAACAACGTCAAATAAACAACAATAACAACGTCAAATAAACAACAACAACAACAACGTCAAATAAACAACAACAACAATAACAACGTCAAATAAACAACAACAACAACAACACCGTCAAATAAACAACAACAACATCCAATAAACAACAAGAACAACAACAACGTCAACAACAACAACAACAACGTCAAATAAACAACAAAAACAACGACAACAACAACGTCAAATAAACAACAACAACAACAACCACATCAACTAAACAACAACAACAACGTCAAATAAACAACAACCACAACTATCTAAACAACAACAACAACGTCAAATAAACAACAACAACAACAACGTCAACACCAACAACAACACCGTCAAATAAACAACAACAACAACAACAACAACGTGAAATAAACAACAACAACTATGTCAACAACATCAACAACATCAAATAAACAACAACAACAATAACAACGTCAACAACAACAACGTCAAATAAACAACAACAACAATAACAATGTCAAATAAACAACAAGAACAACAACACCGTCAAATAAACAACAAGAACAACAACAACGTCAACAACAACAACAACAACGTCAAATAAACAACAAAAACAACGACAACAACAACGTCAAATAAACAACAACAACAACAAGAACATCAACTAAACAACAACAACAACAACGTCAAATTAACAACAACCACAACAACAACAACGTCAAATAAACAACAACAACAACGTCAAATAAACAACAACAACAACAACACCAACAATAACAACAACAACAACAACAACGTCAAATAAACCACAAAAACAACAACAACATTGTCAACAACATTAACAATGTCAAATAAACAACAACAACAACAACGTCAAATAAACAACAACAACAACATTGTCAAATAAACAAGAACAACAACAACAATAACAACGTGAAATAAACAACAACAATAACGTCAAATAAACAACAACAACAACAACGTCAAATAATCAACAACAACAACAAATACAACAACAACAACGTCAAATAACAACAACAGCGTCAAATAAACAACAACAACAACAACGTCAAATAAACAACAACAACAACGTCAAATAAACAACAACAACAACAACGTCAAATAAACAACAACAACAACGTCAAATAAATAAGAACAACAACAACAACGTCAAATAAACAACAAAAACAACAACAACAATAACAACAACAACGTGAAATAAACAACAACATCAACAACATCAACAACAACAATGTCAAATAAACAACAACAACAACAATGTCAAATAAACAAGAACAACAACAATAACAACAACGTTAACAACAACAACAACGTCAAATAAACAACAACAACAACAACAACGTCAAATAAACAACATAAACAACTATTTTAACAACAATAACAACGTCAATAACAACAACAACGTCAAGTAAACAACAACAACAACAACGTCAAATAAACAACAACAATAACAACGTCAAATAAACAACAACAACAACAACGTCAAATAAACAACAACAACAACGTTAAATTAACAACAACACCAATAACTTCAACAACAACAACAACGTCAAATAAACAACAATAACAACAACATCAACAACAACAACAACGTCAAATAAACAACAACAACAACGTCAAATAAATAATAACAACAACACCAATGTCAAATAAACAACAACAACAACGTCAAATAAACAACAACAACAACAACAACGTCAACAACAACAACAACAACGTCAAATAAACAACAACAACAACAACAACAACGTCAAATAAACAACAACAACAACAACGTTATATAAACAACAACAACAACAACAATAAAAACAACAACAACAACAACAACGTCAAATAAACAACAACAATAACAACAACAACAACGTCAAATAAACAACAACAACAACAACAATAACAACAACAACAACAACAACAACCACAACGTCAAATAAACAACAACAAAAAACACAACAACATCAACAACAACAAAAATGTCTAATAAACAACAACGTCAACAACAACAACAACGTCAAATAAACAACAACAACAACAACGTCAAATAAACAACAACAACAACAACTATCTAAACAACAACAACAACGTCAAATAAACAACAACAACAACGTCAACACCAACAACAACACCGTCAAATAAACAACAACAACGTGAAATAAACAACAACAACTATGTCAACAACATCAACAACATCAAATAAACAACAACAACTATAACAACGTCAACAACAACAACGTCAAATAAACAACAACAACAATAACAATGTCAAATAAACAACAAGAACAACAACACCGTCAAATAAACAACAAGAACAAAAACAATGTCAACAACAACAACAACAACGTCAAATAAACAACAAAAACAACGACAACAACAACGTCAAATAAACAACAACAACAACAAGAACATCAACTAAACAACAACAACAACAACAACGTCAAATTAACAACAACCACAACAACAACAACGTCAAATAAACAACAACAACAACGTCAAATAAACAACAACAACAACACCAATAATAACAACAACAACAACAACGTCAAATAAACCACAAAAACAACAACAACATTGTCAACAACATTAACAATGTCAAATAAACAACAACAACAACAACAACGTCAAATAAACAACAACAACAACGTCAACAACAACAACATTGTCAAATAAACAAGAACAACAACAACAATAACAACGTGAAATAAACAACAACAATAACGTCAAATAAACAACAACAACAACAACGTCAAATAATCAACAACAACAACAAATACAACAACAACAACGTCAAATAACAACAACAGCGTCAAATAAACAACAACAACAACGTCAAATAAACAACAACAACAACGTCAAATAAACAACAACAACAACAACGTCAAATAAACAACAACAACAACGTCAAATAAATAAGAACAACAACAACAACGTCAAATAAACAACAAAAACAACAACAATAATAACAACAACAACGTGAAATAAACAACAACATCAACAACATCAACAACAACAATGTCAAATAAACAACAACAACAACAATGTCAAATAAACAAGAACAACAACAATAACAACAACGTTAACAACAACAACAACGTCAAATAAACAACAACAACAACAACAACAACGTCAAATAAACAACATAAACAACTATTTTAACAACAATAACAACGTCAATAACAACAACAACGTCAAGTAAACAATAACAACAACAACGTCAAATAAACAACAACAATAACAACGTCAAATAAACAACAACAACAACAACGTCAAATAAACAACAACAACAACGTTAAATTAACAACAACACCAATAACTTCAACAACAACAACAACGTCAAATAAACAACAATAACAACAACATCAACAACAACAACAACGTCAAATAAACAACAACAACAACGTCAAATAAATAATAACAACAACACCAATGTCAAATAAACAACAACAACAACGTCAAATAAACAACAACAACAACAACAACGTCAACAACAACAACAACAACAACAACGTCAAATAAACAACAACAACAACGTCAAATAAACAACAACAACAACGTTAAATAAACAACAACAACAACAACAATAAAAACAACAACAACAACAACAACGTCAAATAAACAACAACAATAACAACAACAACAACGTCAAATAAACAACAACAACAACAACAATAACAACAACAACAACAACAACCACAACGTCAAATAAACAACAACAAAAAACACAACAACATCAACAACAACAAAAATGTCTAATAAACAACAACAACAACAACGTCAACAACAACAACTATGTCAAATAAACAACAACAACAATGTCAAATAAACAATAACAACAACAACAACAACGTCAAATAAACAACAACAACGTCAAATAAACAACAACAACAACAACGTCAAATAAACAACAACAACGTCAAATAAAGAACAACAACAACAACAATGTCAAATAAACAACAACAACGTCAACAACAACAACAACGTCAAATAAACAACAACAACAACAACAACACCATCAACAACAACAACAATGTCAAATAAACAACAACAACGTCAAATAAACAACAAAAACAACAACAACAATGTCAACATCATTAACAACGTCAAATAAACAACAACAACAACAACGTCAAATAAACAACAACAACAACAACGTCAACAACAACAACAACGTCAAATAAACAAGAACAACAACAACAATAACAACGTCAAATAAACAACAACAATAATGTCAAATAAACAACAACAACAACAACAACGTCAAATAAACAACAACAACAACAAATACAACAACAACAACAACAACGTCAAATAACAACAACAACGTCAAATAAACAACAACAACAACGTCAAATAAACAACAACAACAACAACAACGTCAAATAAACAACAACAACAATAACGTCAAATAAACAACAACAACATCAACGTCAAATAAATAACAACAACAACAACAACGTCAAATAAACAACAACATCAACAACGTCAACAACATTAACAAAGTCAAATAAACAACAACAACAACGTCAAATAAACAACAACTACAACAATAACAACAACGTCAACAACAACAACAACGTCAAATAAACAACAACAACAATAACGTCAAATAAACAACAACAACAACTATGTAAACAACAACAACAACGTCAAATAAACAACAACAACAACTATGTAAACAACAACAACAACGTCAAATAAACAACAACAATAACCACAACGTCAATAACCACAACAACGTCAAGTAAACAACAACAACAACAACAACAACGTCAAATAAACAACAACAACAACAACGTCAAATAAACAACAACAACAACGTCAAATAAACAACAATAACAACGTCAAATAAACAACAACAACAACAACAACGTCAAATAAACAACAACAACAATAACAACGTCAAATAAACAACAACAACAACACCGTCAAATAAACAACAACAACATCCAATAAACAACAAGAACAACAACAACGTCAACAACAACAACAACAACAACGTCAAATAAACAACAAAAACAACGTCAAATAAACAACAACAACAACAACCACATCAACTAAACAACAACAACAACGTCAAATAAACAACAACCACAACAACAACGTCAAAAAAACAACAACAACAACGTCAAATAAACAACAACAACAACAACACCAACAATAACAACAACAACAACAACAACAACGTCAAATAAACAACAAAAACAACAACAACAACAACAACAACAACAACGAAAACGTGAAATAAACAACAGCATCAACAACATCAACAACAACAATGTCAAATAAACAAACACAAAAACAATGTCAAATAAACAACAACAACAATAACAACAACGTTAACAACAACAACAACATCAAATAAACAACAACAACAACAACAACGTCAAATAAACAACACCAACAACTATTTTAACAACAACAACAACGTCAAATAAACAACAACAATAACAACGTCAAATAAACAACAACAACATTAACGTCAAATAAACAACAACAACAACGTTAAATTAACAACAACACCAACAACTTCAACAACAACAACAACGTCAAATAAACAACAATAACAACAACATCAACAACAACAACAACGTCAAATAAACAACAACAACAACGTCAAATAAATAATAACAACAACACCAATGTCAAATAAACAACAACAACAATGTCAAATAAACAACAACAACAACAACAACAACAACAACGTCAACAACAACAACAACAACGTCAAATAAACAACAACAACAACAACAACGTCAAATAAACAACAACAACAACAACGTTAAATAAACAACAACAACAACAACAACAATAACAACAACAACAACAACGTCAAATAAACAACCACAACAATAACAACAACGTCAAATTAGTAACAACAACAACAACAATAACAACAACAACAACAATAACAACGTCAAATAAACAACAACAACAACAACAACGTCAAATAAACAACAACAACAACGTCAAATAAACAACAACAAAAAACACAACAACATCAACAACAACAAAAATGTCTAATAAACAACAACAACAACAACGTCAACAACAACAACTATGTCAAATAAACAACAACAACAATGTCAAATAAACAATAACAACAACAACGTCAAATAAACAACAACAACGTCAAATAAACAACAACAACAACATTAAATAAACAACAACAACATCAAATAAAGAACAATAACAACAACAACAACGTCAAATAAACAACAACAACGTCAACAACAACAACAACAACGTCAAATAAACAACAACAACAACAACACCGTCAACAACAACAACAATGTCAAATAAACAACAACAATGTCAAATAAACAACAAAAACAACAACAACAATGTCAACAACATTACCAACGTCAAATAAACAACAACAACAACAACGTCAAAAAAACAACAACAACAACAACGTTAACAACAACAACAACGTCAAATAAACAAGAACAACAACAACAATAACAACGTCAAATAAACAACAACAATAACGTCAAATAAACAATAACAACAACAACAACGTCAAATAAACAACAACAACAACAAATACAACAACAACAACAACAACAACGTCAAATAACAACAACAACGTCAAATAAACAACAACAACAACGTCAAATAAACAACAACAACAACAACGTCAAATAAACAGCAACAACAACAACAACGTCAAATAAACAACAACAACAACGTCAAATAAATAACAACAACAACAACAACGTCAAATAAATAACAAAAACAACAACAATAATAACAACAACAACAACATGAAATAAACAACAACATCAACAACGTCAACAACATTAACAAAGTCAATAAACAACAACAGCAACAACAACGTCAAATAAACAACAACAACAACAATAACAACAACGTCAACAACAACAACAACAACAACAACAACAACAACGTCAAATAAACAACAACAACAACAACGTCAAATAAACAACAACAACAACTATGTAAACAACAACAACAACAACAACGTCAAATAAATAACAACAACAACCACAACGTCAATAACCACAACAACGTCAAGTAAACAACAACAACAATGTCAAATAAACAACAATAACAACAACAACGTCAAATAAACAACAACAACAACAACAACAACGTCAAATAAACAACAATAAGAACGTCAAATAAACAACAACAACAACAACAACGTCAAATAAACAACAACAACAATAACAACGTCAAATAAACAACAACAACAACAACAACACCGTCAAATAAACAACAACAACGTCAAATAAACAACAAGAACAACAACAACGTCAACAACAACAACAACAACGTCAAATAAACAACAAAAACAACAACAACAACAACGTCAAATAAACAACAACAACAACAACCACATCAACTAAACAACAACAACAACAATGTCAAATAAACAACAACACCAAAAATAACAACAACAACAACAACTACGTCAAATAAACAACAAAAACAACAACAACAATGTCAACAACATTAACAACGTCAAATAAACAACAACAACAACAACGTTAAATAAACAACAACAACAGCAACGTCAACAACAACAACAACAATGTCAAATAAACAAGAACAACAACAACAATAACAACGTCAAATAAACAACAACAATAACGTCAAATAAACAACAACAACAACAACAACGTCAAATAATCAACAACAACAACAAATACAACAACAACAACAACGTCAAATAACTACAACAACGTCAAATAAACAACAACAACAACGTCAAATAAACAACAACAACAATGTCAAATAAACAACAACAACAACGTCAAATAAACAACAACAACGTTAAATAAATAAGAACAACAACAACAACGTCAAATAAACAATAACAACAACAACACCAACAATAACAACAACAACAACAATAACGTCAAATAAACAACAAAAACAACAATAAAAATAACAACAACAACAACAACGTGAAATAAACAACAGCATCAACAACATCAACAACAACAATGTCAAATAAACAACAACAACAACAATGTCAAATAAACAACAACAACAACAATAACAGCAACGTTAACAACAACAACAACGTCAAATAAACAACAACAACAACTATTTTAACAACAACAACAACGTCAATAACAACAACGACGTCAAGTAAACAACAACATCAACGTCAAATAAACAACAACAATAACAACGTCAAATAAACAACAACAACGTCAAATAAACAACAACAACAACAACGTTAAATTAACAACAACACCAACAACTTCAACAACAACAACAAGGTCAAATAAACAACAATAACAACAACATCAACAACAACAACAAAAACGTCAAATAAACAACAACAACGTCAAATAAATAATAACAATAACACCAATGTCAAATAAACAACAACAACAACGTCAAATAAACAATAACAACAACAACAACAACAACAACAACGTCAAATAAACAACAACAACAACAACAACGTCAAATAAACAACAACAACAACGTCAAATAAACAACAACAACAACAACAACACCAACAATAACAACAACAACAACGTCAAATAAACCACAAAAATAACAACAACAATGTCAACAACATTAACAATGTCAAATAAACAACAACAAGAACAACGTCAAATAAACAACAACAACAACAACGTCAAATAAACAACAACAACAACAACGTTAACAACAACAACAACGTCAAATAAACAAGAACAACAACAACAATAACAACGTCAAATAAACAACAACAATAACGTCAAATAAACAACAACAAAAACAACAACAACAACGTCAAATAAACAACAACAAAAACAACAACAACAACGTCAAATAAACAACAACAACAACAACAACAAATACAACAACAACAACAACGTCAAATAAACAACAACAATAACAACGTCAAATAAACAACAACAACAACAACGTCAAATAAACAACAACAACAACGTTAAATTAACAACAACACCAACAACTTCAACAACAACAACAACGTCAAATAAACAACAACAACAACCACAACGTCAATAACCACAACAACGTCAAGTAAACAACAACAACAACAATGTCAAATAAACAACAATAACAACAACAACGTCAAATAAACAACAACAACAACAACAACGTCAAATAAACAACAATAACAACGTCAAATAAACAACAACAACAACAACGTCAAATAAACAACAACAACAATAACAACGTCAAATAAACAACAACAACAACAACACCGTCAAATAAACAACAACAACGTCAAATAAACAACAAGAACAACAACAACGTCAACAACAACAACAACGTCAAATAAACAACAAAAACAACAACAACAACAACGTCAAATAAACAACAACAACAACAACCACATCAACTAAACAACAACAACAACAATGTCAAATAAACAACAACAACAACACCAACAATAACAACAACAACAACAACTACATCAAATAAACAACAAAAACAACAACAACAATGTCAACAACATTAACAACGTCAAATAAACAACAACAACAACAACGTTAAATAAACAACAACAACAACAACGTCAACAACAACAACAACAATGTCAAATAAACAAGAACAACAACAACAATAACAACGTCAAATAAACAACAACAATAACGTCAAATAAACAACAACAACAACAACAACGTCAAATAATCAACAACAACAACAAATACAACAACAACAACAACGTCAAATAACTACAACAACGTCAAATAAACAACAACAACAACGTCAAATAAACAACAACAACAATGTCAAATAAACAACAACAACAACGTCAAATAAACAACAACAACGTTAAATAAATAAGAACAGCAACAACAACAACGTCAAATAAACAATAACAACAACAACACCAACAATAACAACAACAACAACAATAACGTCAAATAAACAACAAAAACAACAATAAAAATAACAACAACAACAACGTGAAATAAACAACAGCATCAACAACATCAACAACAACAATGTCAAATAAACAACAACAACAACAACAATGTCAAATAAACAACAACAACAACAATAACAGCAACGTTAACAACAACAACAACGTCAAATAAACAACAACAACAACTATTTTAACAACAACAACAACGTCAATAACAACAACGACGTCAAGTAAACAACAACAACAACGTCAAATAAACAACAACAATAACAACGTCAAATAAACAACAACAACGTTAAATAAACAACAACAACAACAACGTTAAATTAACAACAACACCAACAACTTCAACAACAACAACAACGTCAAATAAACAACAATAACAACAACATCAACAACAACAACAAAAACGTCAAATAAACAACAACAACAACGTCAAATAAATAATAACAATAACACCAATGTCAAATAAACAACAACAACAACGTCAAATAAACAATAACAACAACAACAACAACAACAACAACGTCAAATAAACAACAACAACAACAACGTCAAATAAACAACAACAACAACGTCAAATAAACAACAACAACAACAACAACACCAACAATAACAACAACAACAACAACGTCAAATAAACCACAAAAATAACAACAACAATGTCAACAACATTAACAATGTCAAATAAACAACAACAAGAACAACGTCAAATAAACAACAACAACAACAACGTCAAATAAACAACAACAACAACGTTAACAACAACAACAACGTCAAATAAACAAGAACAACAACAACAATAACAACGTCAAATAAACAACAACAATAACGTCAAATAAACAATAACAACAACAACAACGTCAAATAAACAACAACAACAACAACAACAAATACAACAACAAAGCAACAACGTCAAATAAACAACAACAATAACAACGTCAAATAAACAACAACAACAACAACGTCAAATAAACAACAACAACAACGTTAAATTAACAACAACACCAACAACTTCAACAACAACAACAACGTCAAATAAACAACAATAACAACAACATCAACAACAACAACAACGTCAAATAAACAACAACAACAACGTCAAATAAATAATAACAACAACACCAATGTCAAATAAACAACAACAACAATGTCAAATAAACAACAAGAACAACAACAACAACGTCAACAACAACAACAACAACGTCAAATAAACAACAACAACAACGTCAAATAAACAACAACAACAATGTCAAATAAACAACAACAACAACGTCAAATAAACAACAACAACGTTAAATAAATAAGAACAGCAACAACAACAACGTCAAATAAACAATAACAACAACAACACCAACAATAACAACAACAACAACAATAACGTCAAATAAACAACAAAAACAACAATAAAAATAACAACAACAACAACGTGAAATAAACAACAGCATCAACAACATCAACAACAACAATGTCAAATAAACAACAACAACAACAACAATGTCAAATAAACAACAACAACAACAATAACAGCAACGTTAACAACAACAACAACGTCAAATAAACAACAACAACAACTATTTTAACAACAACAACAACGTCAATAACAACAACGACGTCAAGTAAACAACAACAACAACGTCAAATAAACAACAACAATAACAACGTCAAATAAACAACAACAACGTTAAATAAACAACAACAACAACAACGTTAAATTAACAACAACACCAACAACTTCAACAACAACAACAACGTCAAATAAACAACAATAACAACAACATCAACAACAACAACAAAAACGTCAAATAAACAACAACAACAACGTCAAATAAATAATAACAATAACACCAATGTCAAATAAACAACAACAACAACGTCAAATAAACAATAACAACAACAACAACAACAACAACAACGTCAAATAAACAACAACAACAACAACGTCAAATAAACAACAACAACAACGTCAAATAAACAACAACAACAACAACAACACCAACAATAACAACAACAACAACAACGTCAAATAAACCACAAAAATAACAACAACAATGTCAACAACATTAACAATGTCAAATAAACAACAACAAGAACAACGTCAAATAAACAACAACAACAACAACGTCAAATAAACAACAACAACAACAACGTTAACAACAACAACAACGTCAAATAAACAAGAACAACAACAACAATAACAACGTCAAATAAACAACAACAATAACGTCAAATAAACAATAACAACAACAACAACGTCAAATAAACAACAACAACAACAACAACAAATACAACAACAAAGCAACAACGTCAAATAAACAACAACAATAACAACGTCAAATAAACAACAACAACAACAACGTCAAATAAACAACAACAACAACGTTAAATTAACAACAACACCAACAACTTCAACAACAACAACAACGTCAAATAAACAACAATAACAACAACATCAACAACAACAACAACGTCAAATAAACAACAACAACAACGTCAAATAAATAATAACAACAACACCAATGTCAAATAAACAACAACAACAATGTCAAATAAACAACAAGAACAACAACAACAACGTCAACAACAACAACAACAACGTCAAATAAACAACAACTACAACAATAACAACAACGTCAACAACAACAACAACGTCAAATAAACAACAACAACAATAACGTCAAATAAACAACAACAACTATGTAAACAACAACAACAACGTCAAATAAACAACAACAACAACTATGTAAACAATAACAACAACGTCAAATAAACAACAACAATAACCACAACGTCAATAACCACAACAACGTCAAGTAAACAACAACAACAACAACAACGTCAAATAAACAACAACAACAACAACGTCAAATAAACAACAACAACAACGTCAAATAAACAACAATAACAACGTCAAATAAACAACAACAACAACAACAACAACAACAACGTCAAATAAACAACAACAACAATAACAACGTCAAATAAACAACAACAACAACAACACCGTCAAATAAACAACAACAACATCCAATAAACAACAAGAACAACAACAACGTCAACAACAACAACAACAACAACGTCAAATAAACAACAAAAACAACGTCAAATAAACAACAACAACAACAACCACATCAAGTAAACAACAACAACAACGTCAAATAAACAACAACCACAACAACAACGTCAAAAAAACAACAACAACAACGTCAAATAAACAACAACAACAACACCAACAATAACAACAACAACAACAACAACAACGTCAAATAAACAACAAAAACAACAACAACAACAACAACAACAACAAAAACGTGAAATAAACAACAGCATCAACAACATCAACAACAACAATGTCAAATAAACAAACACAAAAACAATGTCAAATAAACAACAACAACAATAACAACAACGTTAACAACAACAACAACATCAAATAAACAACAACAACAACAACAACGTCAAATAAACAACACCAACAACTATTTTAACAACAACAACAACGTCAAATAAACAACAACAATAACAACGTCAAATAAACAACAACAACATTAACGTCAAATAAACAACAACAACAACGTTAAATTAACAACAACACCAACAACTTCAACAACAACAACAACGTCAAATAAACAACAATAACAACAACATCAACAACAACAACAACGTCAAATAAACAACAACAACAACGTCAAATAAATAATAACAACAACACCAATGTCAAATAAACAACAACAACAATGTCAAATAAACAACAACAACAACAACAACAACAACAACGTCAACAACAACAACAACAACGTCAAATAAACAACAACAACAACAACAACGTCAAATAAACAACAACAACAACGTTAAATAAACAACAACAACAACAACAACAATAACAACAACAACAACAACGTCAAATAAACAACCACAACAATAACAACAACGTCAAATAAGTAACAACAACAACAACAATAACAACGTCAAATAAACAACAACAACAACAACAACAACGTCAAATAAACAACAACAACAACGTCAAATAAACAACAACAAAAAACACAACAACATCAACAACAACAAAAATGTCTAATAAACAACAACAACAACAACGTCAACAACAACAACTATGTCAAATAAACAACAACAACAATGTCAAATAAACAATAACAACAACAACAACGTCAAATAAACAACAACAACGTCAAATAAACAACAACAACAACATTAAATAAACAACAACAACATCAAATAAAGAACAACAACAACAACAACAACGTCAAATAAACAACAACAACGTCAACAACAACAACAACAACGTCAAATAAACAACAACAACAACAACACCGTCAACAACAACAACAATGTCAAATAAACAACAACAATGTCAAATAAACAACAAAAACAACAACAACAATGTCAACAACATTACCAACGTCAAATAAACAACAACAACAACAACGTCAAAAAAACAACAACAACAACAACGTTAACAACAACAACAACGTCAAATAAACAAGAACAACAACAACAATAACAACGTCAAATAAACAACAACAATAACGTCAAATAAACAATAACAACAACAACAACGTCAAATAAACAACAACAACAACAAATACAACAACAACAACAACAACGTCAAATAACAACAACAACGTCAAATAAACAACAACAACAACGTCAAATAAACAACAACAACAACAACGTCAAATAAACAACAACAACAACGTCAAATAAACAACAACAACAACAACGTCAAATAAACAACAACAACAACAACGTCAAATAAACAACAACAACAACGTCAAATAAATAACAACAACAACAACGTCAAATAAATAACAAAAACAACAACAATAATAACAACAACAACAAC
>OX451735.1:1345537700-1345542700 GCA_948472305.1 Vicia faba
AAATAAACAACAACAACGTCAAATAAACAACAAGAACAACAACAACGTCAACAACAACAACAACAACGTCAAATAAACAACAAAAACAACAACAACAACAACGTCAAATAAACAACAACAACAACAACCACATCAACTAAACAACAACAACAACAATGTCAAATAAACAACAACAACAACAACACCAAAAATAACAACAACAACAACAACTACGTCAAATAAACAACAAAAACAACAACAACAATGTCAACAACATTAACAACGTCAAATAAACAACAACAACAACGTTAAATAAACAACAACAACAGCAACGTCAACAACAACAACAACAATGTCAAATAAACAAGAACAACAACAACAATAACAACGTCAAATAAACAACAACAATAACGTCAAATAAACAACAACAACAACAACAACGTCAAATAATCAACAACAACAACAAATACAACAACAACAACAACGTCAAATAACTACAACAACGTCAAATAAACAACAACAACAACGTCAAATAAACAACAACAACAATGTCAAATAAACAACAACAACAACGTCAAATAAACAACAACAACGTTAAATAAATAAGAACAACAACAACAACGTCAAATAAACAATAACAACAACAACACCAACAATAACAACAACAACAACAATAACGTCAAATAAACAACAAAAACAACAATAAAAATAACAACAACAACAACAACATGAAATAAACAACAGCATCAACAACATCAACAACAACAATGTCAAATAAACAACAACAACAACAATGTCAAATAAATAACAACAACAACAATAACAGCAACGTTAACAACAACAACAACGTCAAATAAACAACAACAACAACTATTTTAACAACAACAACAACGTCAATAACAACAACGACGTCAAGTAAACAACAACAACAACGTCAAATAAACAACAACAATATCAACGTCACATAAACAACAACAACGTCGAATAAACAACAATAACAACAACGTTAAATTAACAACAACACCAACAACTTCAACAACAACAACAACGTCAAATAAACAACAATAACAACAACATCAACAACAACAACAAAAACGTCAAATAAACAACAACAACAACGTCAAATAAATAATAACAATAACACCAATGTCAAATAAACAACAACAACAACGTCAAATAAACAATAACAACAACAACAACAACAACAACAACGTCAAATAAACAACAACAACAACAACGTCAAATAAACAACAACAACAACGTCAAATAAACAACAACAACAACAACAACACCAACAATAACAACAACAACAACAACGTCAAATAAACCACAAAAATAACAACAACAATGTCAACAACATTAACAATGTCAAATAAACAACAACAAGAACAACGTCAAATAAACAACAACAACAACAACAACGTCAAATAAACAACAACAACAACAACGTTAACAACAACAACAACGTCAAATAAACAAGAACAACAACAACAATAACAACGTCAAATAAACAACAACAATAACGTCAAATAAACAACAACAACAACAACAACAACAACGTCAAATAAACAACAACAACAACAACAACAAATACAACAACAACAACAACGTCAAATAAACAACAACAATAACAACGTCAAATAAACAACAACAACAACAACGTCAAATAAACAACAACAACAACGTTAAATTAACAACAACACCAACAACTTCAACAACAACAACAACGTCAAATAAACAACAACAACAACCACAACGTCAATAACCACAACAACGTCAAGTAAACAACAACAACAACAATGTCAAATAAACAACAATAACAACAACAACGTCAAATAAACAACAACAACAACAACAACGTCAAATAAACAACAATAACAACGTCAAATAAACAACAACAACAACAACGTCAAATAAACAACAACAACAATAACAACGTCAAATAAACAACAACAACAAAAACACCGTCAAATAAACAACAACAACGTCAAATAAACAACAAGAACAACAACAACGTCAACAACAACAACAACAACGTCAAATAAACAACAAAAACAACAACAACAACAACGTCAAATAAACAACAACAACAACAACCACATCAACTAAACAACAACAACAACAATGTCAAATAAACAACAACAACAACAACACCAACAATAACAACAACAACAACTACTACATCAAATAAACAACAAAAACAATAACAACAATGTCAACAACATTAACAACGTCAAATAAACAACAACAACAACAACTTTAAATAAACAACAACAACAACAACGTCAACAACAACAACAACAATGTCAAATAAACAAGAACAACAACAACAATAACAACGTCAAATAAACAACAACAATAACGTCAAATAAACAACAATAACAACAACAACGTCAAATAATCAACAACAACAACAAATACAACAACAACAACAACGTCAAATAACTACAACAACGTCAAATAAACAACAACAACAACGTCAACTAAACAACAACAACAATGTCAAATAAACAACAACAACAACGTCAAATAAACAACAACAACGTTAAATAAATAAGAACAGCAACAACAACAACGTCAAATAAACAATAACAACAACAACACCAACAATAACAACAACAACAACAATAACGTCAAATAAACAACAAAAACAACAATAAAAATAACAACAACAACAACGTGAAATAAACAACAGCATCAACAACATCAACAACAACAATGTCAAATAAACAACAACAACAACAACAATGTCAAATAAACAACAACAACAACAATAACAGCAACGTTAACAACAACAACAACGTCCAGTAAACAACAACAACAACTATTTTAACAACAACAACAACGTCAATAACAACAACGACGTCAAGTAAACAACAACAACAACGTCAAATAAACAACAACAATAACAACGTCAAATAAACAACAACAACGTTAAATAAACAACAACAACAACAACGTTAAATTAACAACAACACCAACAACTTCAACAACAACAACAACGTCAAATAAACAACAATAACAACAACATCAACAACAACAACAAAAACGTTAAATAAACAACAACAACAACGTCAAATAAATAATAACAATAACACCAATGTCAAATAAACAACAACAACAACGTCAAATAAACAATAACAACAACAACAACAACAACAACAACGTCAAATAAACAACAACAACAACAACGTCAAATAAACAACAACAACAACGTCAAATAAACAACAACAACAACAACACCAACAATAACAACAACAACAACAACAACGTCAAATAAACCACAAAAATAACAACAACAATGTCAACAACATTAACAATGTCAAATAAACAACAACAAGAACAACGTCAAATAAACAACAACAACAACAACGTCAAATAAACAACAACAACAACAACGTTAACAACAACAACAACGTCAAATAAACAAGAACAACAACAACAATAACAACGTCAAATAAACAACAACAATAACGTCAAATAAACAACAACAACAACAACGTCAAATAAACAACAACAACAACAACAAATACAACAACAACAACAACAACAACGTCAAATAAACAACAACAATAACAACGTCAAATAAACAACAACAACAACAACGTCAAATAAACAACAACAACAACGTTAAATTAACAACAACACCAACAACTTCAACAACAACAACAACGTCAAATAAACAACAATAACAACAACATCAACAACAACAACAACGTCAAATAAACAACAACAACAACGTCAAATAAATAATAACAACAACACCAATGTCAAATAAACAACAACAACAATGTCAAATAAACAACAACAACAACAACAACAACGTCAACAACAACAACAACAACGTCAAATAAACAACGTCAAATAAACAACAACTACAACAATAACAACAACGTCAACAACAACAACAACGTCAAATAAACAACAACAACAATAACGTCAAATAAACAACAACAACAACTATGTAAACAACAACAACAACGTCAAATAAACAACAACAACAACTATGTAAACAACAACAACAACGTCAAATAAACAACAACAATAACCACAACGTCAATAACCACAACAACGTCAAGTAAACAACAACAACAACAACGTCAAATAAACAACAACAACAACGTCAAATAAACAACAACAACAACGTCAAATAAACAACAATAACAACGTCAAATAAACAACAACAACAACAACAACGTCAAATAAACAACAACAACAATAACAACGTCAAATAAACAACAACAACAACAACACCGTCAAATAAACAACAACAACATCCAATAAACAACAAGAACAACAACAACGTCAACAACAACAACAACAACAACGTCAAATAAACAACAAAAACAACGTCAAATAAACAACAACAACAACAACCACATCAACTAAACAACAACAACAACGTCAAATAAACAACAACCACAACAACAACGTCAAAAAAACAACAACAACAACGTCAAATAAAAAACAACAACAACACCAACAATAACAACAACAACAACAACAACAACAACGTCAAATAAACAACAAAAACAACAACAACAACAACAACAACAACAAAAACGTGAAATAAACAACAGCATCAACAACATCAACAACAACAATGTCAAATAAACAAACACAAAAACAATGTCAAATAAACAACAACAACAATAACAACAACGTTAACAACAACAACAACATCAAATAAACAACAACAACAACAACAACGTCAAATAAACAACACCAACAACTATTTTAACAACAACAACAACGTCAAATAAACAACAACAACAACCACAACGTCAATAACCACAACAACGTCAAGTAAACAACAACAACAACAATGTCAAATAAACAACAATAACAACAACAACGTCAAATAAACAACAACAACAACAAGAACGTCAAATAAACAACAATAACAACGTTAAATAAACAACAACAACAACAACAACAACAACGTCAAATAAACAACAACAACAATAACAACGTCAAATAAACAACAACAACAACAACACCGTCAAATAAACAACAACAAC
>OX451735.1:1345552700-1345555200 GCA_948472305.1 Vicia faba
AAAAACAACAACAACAATGTCAATAACATTAACAACGTCTAATAAACAACAACAACAACAACAACAATGTCAACAACAACAACGTCAAATAAACAACAACAACAACAACAATAACAACGTCAAATAAACAACAACAATAACGTCAAATAAACAATAACAACAACAACGTCAAATAAACAACAACAACAACAAATACAACAACAACAACAACGTCAAATAACAACAACAACATCAAATAAACAACAACAACAACAACAAATACAACAACAACAACAACGTCAAATAAAAATAACAACGTCAAATAAACTACAACAACAACGTCAAATAAACAACAACAGCAACAACAATAACAACGTCAAATAAACAACAACAACAGCGTCAAATAAACAACAACAACAACAACGTCAAATAAACAACAAAAACAACAACAACAACAACGTCAAATAAACAACAACAACAACAACGTCAACTAAACAACAACAACAACAACAACGTCAAATAAACAACAACCACAACAACAACGTCAAATAAACAACAACAGCAACAACAATGCCAATAACATTAACAACGTCAAGTAAACAACAACAACAACATCAAATAAACAACAACAACAACAACAACGTCAACAACAACAACGTCAAATAAACAACAACAACAACAACAATAACAACGTCAAATAAACAACAACAATAACGTCAAATAAACAATAACAACAACAACATCAAATAAACAACAACAACAACAAAAACAAATACAACAACAACAACAATGGCAAATAACAACAACAACGTCAAATAAACAACAACAACAACAACAACAACGTCAAATAACAACAACAACGTCAAATAAACAACAACAACAACTTCAAATAAACAACAACGTCAAATCAACAACAACAACAATAACAACAACAACAACAACAACGTCAAATAAACAACACCAACAACAACAACGCCAAATAAACAACAACAACAACGTCAAATAAACAACAACAAAAGCAACAACAACATCAACAACAACAACAACGTCAAATAAACAACAACAACAACAACAACAATGTCAATAACATTAATAACGTCAAATAAACAACAACAACAACAACGTCAAATAAACAACAAAAACAACAACAACAATGTCAATAACATTAACAACGTCAAATAAACAACAACGTCAAATAAACAACAACAACAACAACAATGTCAACAACAACAACGTCAAATAAACAACAATAACAACAACAATAACAACGTCAAATAAACAACAACAATAACGTCAAATAAACAATAACAACAACAACGTCAAATAAACAACAACAACAACAATAAATACAACAACAACAACAACAACAACGTCAAATAACAACAACAACATCAAATAAACAACAACAACAACAACAACAACAACAAATACAACAACAACAACAACAACGTCAAATAAAAATAACAACGTCAAATAAACTACAACAACAACGTGAAATAAACAACAATGTCAAATAAACAGCAACAACAATAACAACAACAACAACGTCAAATAAACAACAACAACAACAAAGTCAAATAAACAACAACAACAACGTTAAATAAATAACAACAAAAACAACAACAACAACGTCAACAACAACTACGTCAAATAAACAACAACAACAACAACGTCAAATAAACAATAACAACAACAACAATGTCAACAACAACAACGTCAAATAAACAACAACAACGTCAAATAAACAACAACAACAACGTCAAATAAACAACAACAACAACAACAACAACGTCAAATAAACAACAACAATGTCAAATAAACAACAACAACAACAACACCGTCAACAACAATAACAAGTACGTCAAATAAACAACAACGACGACAACATCGTCAAATAAACAACAACAACAACAACGTAAAATAAACAACAACAACAACAACAACGTCAAATAAACAACAACAACGTCAAATAAACAACAACAACAACAACGTCAACAACGACAACAACAACGTCAAATAAACAACAACAACAACAACAACAACGTCAACTAAACAACAACAACAACAACAACAACGTCAAATAAACAACAACCACAACAACAACGTCAAATAAACAACAACAACAATAATGTCAAATAAACAACAACAACAACACCGTCAAATAAACAATAACAACAACAACGTCAAATAAACAACAACAACAACAACAATAACAACGTCAAATAAACAACAACAACAGCGTCAAATAAACAACAACAACAACGTCAAATAAACAACAAAAACAACAACAACAACAACGTCAAATAAACAACAACAACAACAACAACGTCAACTAAACAACAACAACAACAACAACGTCAAATAAACAACAACCATAACAACAACGTCAAATAAACAACAACAACAACAACAACGTCAAATAAATAACAACAACAACAACAATGCCAATAACATTAACAACGTCAAATAAACAACAACAACAACAACGTCAAATAAACAACAACAACAACAACAACGTCAA
>OX451735.1:1345562700-1345575200 GCA_948472305.1 Vicia faba
CAACAATAACAACAATGTCAAATAAACAACAACAACAACACCGTCAACAACAACATCAACAACAACAAAAACGTTAAATAAACAACAACGTCAACAACAACAACAACAATGTCAAATAAACAACAACAACAACACCGTCAACAACAACAACAACGTCAAATAAACAACAACAATAACAACACCGTCAAATAAACAACAACAACAACAACAACAACAACGTAAAATAAACAACAACAACAACAACGTCAAATAAACATCAACAACAACAACAACGTCAAATAAACAACAACAACAACAACGTCAACAACGACAACAACAACGTCAAATAAACAACAACAACAACAACGTCAACTAAAAAACAACAACAACAACAACGTCAAATAAACAACAACAACAACAACAACGTCAACTAAACAACAACAACAACACCAACAGTAACAACAACAACAATAACAACAACGTCAAATAAATAACAAAAACAACAACAACGTCAAATAAACAACAATAAACAACACCAACAATATCAACAATAAAAACAACGTCAAATAAATAACAAAAACAACAACAACAATGTCAATAACATTAACAACGTCAAATAAGCAACAACAACAATAATGTCAAATAAACAACAACAACAACAACATCGTCAACAACAACAACAACGTCAAATAAACAACAACGTCAAAACAACAACAACGTCAAATAAACAACAACAACAACAACAATAACAACGTCAAATAAACAACAACAACAGCGTCAAATAAACAACAACAACAACGTCAAATAAACAACAAAAACAACAACAACAACAACGTCAAATAAACAACAACAACAACAACGTCAACTAAACAACAACAACAACAACAACAACGTCAAATAAACAACAACCACAACAACAACGTCAAATAAACAACAACAGCAACAACAATGCCAATAACATTAACAACGTCAAATAAACAACAACAACAACAACAACGTCAAATAAACAACAACAACAACAACGTCAACAACAACAACGTCAAATAAACAACAACAACAACAACAACAATAACAACGTCAAATAAACAACAACAATAACGTCAAATAAACAATAACAACAACAACATCAAATAAACAACAACAACAACAAAAACAAATACAACAACAACAATGGCAAATAACAACAACAACGTCAAATAAACAACAACAACAACAACGTCAAATAACAACAACAACGTCAAATAAACAACAACAACAACTTCAAATAAACAACAACGTCAAATCAACAACAACAACAATAACAACAACAACAACAACGTCAAATAAACAACAACAACAACAACAACGCCAAATAAACAACAACAACAACGTCAAATAAACAACAACAAATGCAACAACATCAACAACAACAACAACGTCAAATAAACAACAACAACAACAACAACAATGTCAATAACATTAATAACGTCAAATAAACAACAACAACAACAACGTCAAATAAACAACAAAAACAACAACAACAATGTCAATAACATTAACACCGTCAAATAAACAACAACGTCAAATAAACAACAACAACAACAACAATGTCAACAACAACAACGTCAAATAAACAACAATAACAACAACAATAACAACATCAAATAAACAACAACAATAACGTCAAATAAACAATAACAACAACAACGTCAAATAAACAACAACAACAACAACAACAAATACAACAACAACAACAACAACGTCAAATAACAACAACAACATCAAATAAACAACAACAACAACAACAACAAATACAACAAAAACAACAACGTCAAATAAAAATAACAACGTCAAATAAACTACAACAACAACGTGAAATAAACAACAATGTCAAATAAACAGCAACAACAATAACAACAACAACAACGTCAAATAAACAACAACAACAACAACAAAGTCAAATAAACAACAACAACAACGTTAAATAAATAACAACAAAAACAACAACAACAACGTCAACAACAACTACGTCAAATAAACAACAACAACAACGTCAAATAAACAATAACAACAACAACAATGTCAACAACAACAACGTCAAATAAACAACAACAACGTCAAATAAACAACAACAACAACGTCAAATAAACAACAACAACAACGTCAAATAAACAACAACAACAACAACGTCAAATAAACAACAACAATGTCAAATAAACAACAACAACAACAACACCGTCAACAACAATAACAACAACGTCAAATAAACAACAACAACAACAACAACATCGTCAAATAAACAATAATAACAACAACGTAAAATAAACAACAACAACAACAACAACAACAACAACGTCAAATAAACAACAACAACAACAACGTCAAATAAACAACAACAACAACAACGTCAACAACGACACCAACAACGTCAAATAAACAACAACAACAACAACAACGTCAACTAAACAACAACAACAACGTCAAATAAACAACAACAACAATAATGTCAAATAAACAACAACAACAACAACAACATCGTCAACAACAACAACAACGTCAAATAAACAACAACAACAACGTCAAATAAACAACAACAACAACGTCAAATAAACAACAACAACAACAACGTCAAATAAACAACAACGTCAACAACAGCAACAATGTCAAATAAACAACAACAACAACACCGTCAACAACAACAACAACGTCAAATAAACAACAATAACAACACCGTCAAATAAACAACAACAACAACAACGTTAAATAAACAACAACAACAACGTCAAATAAACAACAACAACAACAACAACGTCAAATAAACAACAACAACAACAACAACGTCAACAACGACAACAACAACGTCAAATAAACAACAACAACAACAACAACAACGTCAACTAAACAACAACAACAACAACAACGTCAAATAAATAACAACCACAACAACAACGTCAAATAAACAACAACAACAACACAAAAAATAACAACAACAACAACAACAACGTCAAATAAATAACAAAAACAATAACAACGTCAAATAAACAACAATAAACAACACCAACGATAACAACAACAAAAACAACGTCAAATAAATAACAAAAACAACAACAACAATGTCAATAACATTAACAACGTCAAATAAACAACAACAACAATAATGTCAAATAAACAACAACAACAACAACACCGTCAACAACAACAACAACGTCAAATAAACAACAACAACAATAACACCGTCAAATAAACAACAACAACGTCAAATAAACAACAACAACAACAACAATAACAACGTTAAATAAACAATAACAACAACAACGTCAAATAAACAACAACCACAACAACAACGTCAAATAAACAACAACAACAACAACAACGTCAACTAAACAACAACAACAACAACAACGTCAAATAAACAACAACCACAACAACAACGTCAAATAAACAACAACAACAACACCAACAATAAGAACAACAACAACAACAACGTCAAATAAATAACAACAACAACAACAACAACAATGCCAATAACATTAACAACGTCAAATAAACAACAACAACAACAACGTCAAATAAACAACAACGACAACAACGTCAACAATTACAACGTCAAATAAACAACAACAACAACAACAATAACAACGTCAAATAAACAACAACAATAACGTCAAATAAACAATAACAACAACAACGTCAAATAAACAACAACAACAACAACAAATACAACAACAACAACAACGTCAAATAACAACAACAACGTCAAATAAACAACAACAACAACAACGTCAAATCAACAACAACAACAATAACAACAACAACAACAACAACAACGTCAAATAAACAACAACAACAACGCCAAATAAACAACAACAACGTTAAATAAACAACAACAAAAACAACAACAACATCAACAACAACAAAAACGTCAAATAAACAACAACAACAATAACAACAACGTCAACAACTACGTCAAATAAACAACAACAACGTCAAATAAACAATAACAACAACAACAACGTCAACAATAACAACAACGTCAAATACACAACAACAACAACAACAACGTCAAATAAACAACAACAACAACAACAACGTCAAATAAACAACAACAACAACAACGTCAACAACAATAACAACAAAGTCAAATAAACAACAACAACAACACCGTCAACAACAACATCAACAACAACAAAAACGTTAAATAAACAACAACGTCAACAACAACAACAACAACAATGTCAAATAAACAACAACAACAACACCGTCAACAACAACAACAACGTCAAATAAACAACAACAATAACAACACCGTCAAATAAACAACAACAACAACAACAACAACAACGTAAAATAAACAACAACAACAACAACAACGTCAAATAAACATCAACAACAACAACAACGTCAAATAAACAACAACAACAACAACGTCAACAACGACAACAACAACGTCAAATAAACAACAACAACAACAACGTCAACTAAAAAACAACAACAACAACAACGTCAAATAAACAACAACAACAACAACAACGTCAACTAAACAACAACAACAACACCAACAATAACAACAACGTCAAATAAATAACAAAAACAACAACAACGTCAAATAAACAACAATAAACAACACCAACAATATCAACAATAAAAACAACGTCAAATAAATAACAAAAACAACAACAACAATGTCAATAACATTAACAACGTCAAATAAGCAACAACAACAATAATGTCAAATAAACAACAACAACAACAACATCGTCAACAACAACAACAACGTCAAATAAACAACAACGTCAAAACAACAACAACGTCAAATAAACAACAACAACAACAACAATAACAACGTCAAATAAACAACAACAACAGCGTCAAATAAACAACAACAACAACGTCAAATAAACAACAAAAACAACAACAACAACAACGTCAAATAAACAACAACAACAACAACAACGTCAACTAAACAACAACAACAACAACAACAACGTCAAATAAACAACAACCACAACAACAACGTCAAATAAACAACAACAGCAACAACAATGCCAATAACATTAACAACGTCAAATAAACAACAACAACAACAACAACGTCAAATAAACAACAACAACAACAACGTCAACAACAACAACGTCAAATAAACAACAACAACAACAACAACAATAACAACGTCAAATAAACAACAACAATATTGTCAAATAAACAATAACAACAACAACATCAAATAAACAACAACAACAACAAAAACAAATACAACAACAACAACAATGGCAAATAACAACAACAACGTCAAATAAACAACAACAACAACAACAACGTCAAATAACAACAACAACGTCAAATAAACAACAACAACAACTTCAAATAAACAACAACGTCAAATCAACAACAACAACAATAACAACAACAACAACAACGTCAAATAAACAACAACAACAACAACAACGCCAAATAAACAACAACAACAACGTCAAATAAACAACAACAAATGCAACAACATCAACAACAACAACAACGTCAAATAAACAACAACAACAACAACAATGTCAATAACATTAATAACGTCAAATAAACAACAACAACAACAACGTCAAATAAACAACAAAAACAACAACAACAATGTCAATAACATTAACACCGTCAAATAAACAACAACGTCAAATAAACAACAACAACAACAACAATGTCAACAACAACAACAATGTCAACAACAACAACGTCAAATAAACAACAATAACAACAACAATAACAACATCAAATAAACAACAACAATAACAACATCAAATAAACAACAACAATAACGTCAAATAAACAATAACAACAACAACGTCAAATAAACAACAACAACAACAACAAATACAACAACAACAACAACAACGTCAAATAACAACAACAACATCAAATAAACAACAACAACAACAACAACAAATACAACAAAAACAACAACGTCAAATAAAAATAACAACGTCAAATAAACTACAACAACAACGTGAAATAAACAACAATGTCAAATAAACAGCAACAACAATAACAACAACAACAACGTCAAATAAACAACAACAACAACAACAAAGTCAAATAAACAACAACAACAACGTTAAATAAATAACAACAAAAACAACAACAACAACGTCAACAACAACTACGTCAAATAAACAACAACAACAACGTCAAATAAACAATAACAACAACAACAATGTCAACAACAACAACGTCAAATAAACAACAACAACGTCAAATAAACAACAACAACAACGTCAAATAAACAACAACAACAACAACGTCAAATAAACAACAACAACAACAACAACGTCAAATAAACAACAACAATGTCAAATAAACAACAACAACAACAACACCGTCAACAACAATAACAACAACGTCAAATAAACAACAACAACAACAACAACATCGTCAAATAAACAATAATAACAACAACGTAAAATAAACAACAACAACAACAACAACAACAACGTCAAATAAACAACAACAACAACAACGTCAAATAAACAACAACAACAACAACGTCAACAACGACACCAACAACGTCAAATAAACAACAACAACAACAACAACGTCAACTAAACAACAACAACAACAACAACAACAACAACAACGTCAATTAAACAACAACCACAACAACAACGTCAAATAAACAACAACAACAATAATGTCAAATAAACAACAACAACAACAACAACATCGTCAACAACAACAACAACGTCAAATAAACAACAACAACAACACCGTCAAATAAACAATAACAACAACAACGTCAAATAAACAACAACAACAATAACAACGTCAAATAAACAACAACAACAGCGTCAAAAAAACAACAACAACAACGTCAAAAAAACAACAACAACAACAACAACGTCAAATAAACAACAACAACAACAACAACGTCAACTAAACAACAACAACAACAACAACAACGTCAAATAAACAACAACCATAACAACAACGTCAAATAAACAACAACAACAACAACAACAACGTCAAATAAATAACAACAACAACAACAATGCCAATAACATTAACAACGTCAAATAAACAACAACAACAACAACGTCAAATAAACAACAACAACAACGTCAACAACAACAACGTCAAATAAACAACAACAACAACAACAATAACAACGTCAAATAAACAACAACAATAACGTCAAATAAACAATAACAACAACAACGTCAAATAAACAACAACAACAACAAATACAACAACAACAACAACAATGGCAAATAACAACAACAACGTCAAATAAACAACAACAACAACAACGTCAAATAACAACAACAACGTCAAATAAACAACAACAACAACAACTTCAAATAAACAACAACGTCAAATCAACAACAACAACAACAACAACAACGTCAAATAAACAACAACAACAACAAATGCAAAATAAACAACAACAACAACGTCAAATAAACAACAACAAAAGCAACAACAACATCAACAACAACAACGTCAAATAAACAACAACAACAATGTCAATAACATTAACAACGTCAAATAAACAACAACAACAACAACAACAATGTCAACAACAACAACGTCAAATAAACAACAACAACAACAACAATAACAACGTCAAATAAACAACAACAATAACGTCAAATAAACAACAACAACAACAACGTCAAATAAACAACAACAACAACAACAAATACAACAACAACAACAACGTCAAATAACAACAACAACATCAAATAAACAACAACAACAACAACAAATACAACAACAACAACAACGTCAAATAAAAATAACAACGTCAAATAAACTACAACAACAACGTCAAATAAACAACAACGTCAAATAAACAGCAACAACAATAACAACAACAACAACGTCAAATAAACAACAACAACAACAAAGTCAAATAAATAACAACAACAACGTTAAATAAATAACAACAAAAACAACAACAACAACGTCAACAACAACTACGTCAAATAAACAACAACAACAACAACAACGTCAAATAAACAATAACAACAACAACAACTTCAACAAAAACAACATCAAATAAACAACAACAACGTCAAATAAACAACAACAACAACAACAACAACGTCAAATAAACAACAACAACAACAACAACGTCAAATAAACAACAACAATGTCAAATAAACAACAACAACAACATCGTCAACAACAATAACAACAACGTCAAATAAACAACAACAACAACACCGTCAAATAAACAACAACAACAACAACAACAACGTCAACTAAACAACAACAACAACAACAACAACGTCAAATAAACAACAACAACAACAACGTCAAATAAACAACAACAACAACAACGTCAACAACGACAACAATAATGTCAAATAAACAACAACAACAACAACAACGTCAACTAAACAACAACAACAACCACAACAACGTCAAATAAACAACAACCACAACAACAACGTCAAATAAACAACAACAACAACAACAATAACAACAACAACAATAACAACAACGTCAAATAAATAACAAAAACAACAACAACGTCAAATAAACAACAATAAACAACACCAACAATAACAACAATAAAAACAACGTCAAATAAATAACAAAAACAACAACAACAATGTCAATAACATTAACAACGTCAAATAAACAACAACAACAATAATGTCAAATAAACAACAACAACAACAACATCGTCAACAACAACAACAACAACGTCAAATAAACAACAATAACAACACCGTCAAATAAACAATAACAACAACAACGTCAAATAAACAACAACAACAACAACAATAACAACGTCAAATAAACAACAACAACAACAGCGTCAAATAAACAACAACAACAACGTCAAATAAACAACAAAAACAACAACAACAACGTCAAATAAACAACAACGTCAAATAAACAACAACAACAATAACAACAACGTCAACAACTACGTCAAATAAACAACAACAACGTCAAATAAACAATAACAACAACAACAACGTCAACAATAACAACAACGTCAAATACACAACAACAACAACAACAACGTCAAATAAACAACAACAACAACAACAACGTCAAATAAACAACAACAACAACAACGTCAACAACAATAACAACAAAGTCAAATAAACAACAACAACAACACTGTTAACAACAACATCAACAACAACAAAAACGTTAAATAAACAACAACGTCAACAACAACAACAACAATGTCAAATAAACAACAACAACAACACCGTCAACAACAACAACAACGTCAAATAAACAACAACAATAACAACACCGTCAAATAAACAACAACAACAACAACAACGTAAAATAAACAACAACAACAACAACAACGTCAAATAAACATCAACAACAACAACAACGTCAAATAAACAACAACAACAACAACGTCAACAACGACAACAACAACGTCAAATAAACAACAACAACAACAACGTCAACTAAAAAACAACAACAACAACAACAACGTCAAATAAACAACAACAACAACAACAACGTCAACTAAACAACAACAACAACACCAACAATAACAACAACAACAATAACAACAACGTCAAATAAATAACAAAAACAACAACAACGTCAAATAAACAACAATAAACAACACCAACAATATCAACAATAAAAACAACGTCAATTAAATAACAAAAACAACAACAACAATGTCAATAACATTAACAACGTCAAATAAGGAACAACAACAATAATGTCAAATAAACAACAACAACAACAACATCGTCAACAACAACAACAATGTCAAATAAACAACAACGTCAAAACAACAACAACGTCAAATAAACAACAACAACAACAACAATAACAACGTCAAATAAACAACAACAACAGCGTCAAATAAACAACAACAACAACGTCAAATAAACAACAAAAACAACAACAACAACAACGTCAAATAAACAACAACAACAACAACGTCAACTAAACAACAACAACAACAACAACAACGTCAAATAAACAACAACCACAACAACAACGTCAAATAAACAACAACAGCAACAACAATGCCAATAACATTAACAACGTCAAATAAACAACAACAACAACAACAACGTCAAATAAACAACAACAACAACAACAACGTCAACAACAACAACGTCAAATAAACAACAACAACAACAACAACAATAACAACGTCAAATAAACAACAACAATAACGTCAAATAAACAATAACAACAACAACATGAAATAAACAACAACAACAACAAAAACAAATACAACAACAACAACAATGGCAAATAACAACAACAACGTCAAATAAACAACAACAACAACAACAACAACAACGTCAAATAACAACAACAACGTCAAATAAACAACAACAACAACTTCAAATAAACAACAACGTCAAATCAACAACAACAACAATAACAACAACAACAACAACGTCAAATAAACAACAACAACAACAACAACGCCAAATAAACAACAACAACAACGTCAAATAAACAACAACAAATGCAACAACATCAACAACAACAACAACAACGTCAAATAAACAACAACAACAACAACAACAATGTCAATAACATTAATAACGTCAAATAAACAACAACAACAACAACGTCAAATAAACAACAAAAACAACAACAACAATGTCAATAACATTAACACCGTCAAATAAACAACAACGTCAAATAAACAACAACAACAACAACAATGTCAACAACAACAACGTCAAATAAACAACAATAACAACAACAATAACAACATCAAATAAACAACAACAATAACGTCAAATAAACAATAACAACAACAACGTCAAATAAACAACAACAACAACAACAAATACAACAACAACAACAACGTCAAATAACAACAACAACATCAAATAAACAACAACAACAACAACAACAAATACAACAAAAACAACAACGTCAAATAAAAATAACAACGTCAAATAAACTACAACAACAACGTGAAATAAACAACAATGTCAAATAAACAGCAACAACAATAACAACAACAACAACGTCAAATAAACAACAACAACAACAACAACAAAGTCAAATAAACAACAACAACAACGTTAAATAAATAACAACAAAAACAACAACAACAACGTCAACAACAACTACGTCAAATAAACAACAACAACAACGTCAAATAAACAATAACAACAACAACAATGTCAACAACAACAACGTCAAATAAACAACAACAACGTCAAATAAACAACAACAACAACGTCAAATAAACAACAACAACAACGTCAAATAAACAACAACAACAACAACAACGTCAAATAAACAACAACAATGTCAAATGAACAACAACAACAACAACACCGTCAACAACAATAATAACAACGTCAAATAAACAACAACAACAACAACAACATCGTCAAATAAATAATAATAACAACAACGTAAAATAAACAACAACAACAACAACAACAACAACAACGTCAAATAAACAACAACAACAACAACGTCAAATAAACAACAACAACAACAACAACGTCAACAACGACACCAACAACGTCAAATAAACAACAACAACAACAACAACGTCAACTAAACAACAACAACAACAACAACAACAACAACAACGTCAATTAAACAACAACCACAACAACAACGTCAAATAAACAACAACAACAATAATGTCAAATAAACAACAACAACAACAACAACATCGTCAACAACAACAACAACGTCAAATAAACAACAACAACAACACCGTCAAATAAACAATAACAACAACAACGTCAAATAAACAACAACAACAATAACAACGTCAAATAAACAACAACAACAGCGTCAAAAAAACAACAACAACAACGTCAAAACAACAACAACAACAACAACAACAACGTCAAATAAACAACAACAACAACAACAACGTCAACTAAACAACAACAACAACAACAACGTCAAATAAACAACAACCATAACAACAACGTCAAATAAACAACAACAACAACAACAACAACAACGTCAAATAAATAACAACAACAACAACAATGCCAATAACATTAACAACGTCAAATAAACAACAACAACAACAACGTCAAATAAACAACAACAACAACAACAACGTCAACAACAACAACGTCAAATAAACAACAACAACAACAACAATAACAACGTCAAATAAACAACAACAATAACGTCAAATAAACAATAACAACAACAACGTCAAATAAACAACAACAACAACAAATACAACAACAACAACAATGGCAAATAACAACAACAACGTCAAATAAACAACAACAACAACAACGTCAAATAACAACAACAACGTCAAATAAACAACAACAACAACAACTTCAAATAAACAACAACGTCAAATCAACAACAACAACAACAACAACAACAACAACAACGTCAAATAAACAACAACAACAACAACGCAAAATAAACAACAACAACAACGTCAAATAAACAACAACAAAAGCAACAACAACATCAACAACAACAACGTCAAATAAACAACAACAACAATGTCAATAACATTAACAACGTCAAATAAACAACAACAACAACAACAACAATGTCAACAACAACAACGTCAAATAAACAACAACAACAACAAC
>OX451735.1:1345577700-1345585200 GCA_948472305.1 Vicia faba
ATCAACAACAACAAAAGCGTCAAATAAACAACAACAACAACAACAACGTCAACAACAACTACGTCAAATAAACAACAACAACGTCAAATAAACAATAACAACAACAACAACGTCAACAACAACAACGTCAAATAAACAACAACAACAACAACGTCAAATAAACAACAACAACAACAACAACGTCAAATAAACAACAACAATGTCAAATATACAACAAAAACTACAACACCGTCAACAACAATAACAACAACGTCAAATAAACAACAACAACAACAACGTCAAATAAACAACAACAACAACAACGTCAACAACGACAACAACAACGTCAAATAAACAACAACAACAACAACAACCTCAACTAAACAACAACAACAACAACGTCAAATAAATAACAACCACAACAACAACGTCAAATAAACAACAACAACAACAACACCAAAAATAACAACAACAACAACAACGTCAAATAAATAACAAAAACAATAACAACGTCAAATAAACAACAATAAACAACACCAACAATAACAATAACAAAAACAACATCAAATAAACAACAAAAACAACAACAACAATGTCAATAACATTAACAACGTCAAATAAACAACAACAACAATAATGTCAAATAAACAACAACAACAACAACAACGTCAACAACAACAACAACGTCAAATAAACAACAACAACAACAACACCGTCCAATAAACAACAACAACAACGTCAAATAAACAACAACAATAACAACAATAACAACGTCAAATAAACAACAACAACAACGTCAAATAAACAACAAAAACAACAACAACAACAACGTCAAATAAACAACAACAACAACAACAACGTCAACTAAACAACAACAACAACAACAACGTCAAATAAACAACAACCACAACAACAACGTCAAATAAACAACAACAACAACAACACCAACAATAACAACAACAACAACAACAACTTCAAATAAATAACAACAACAACAACAACAATGCCAATAACATTAACAACGTCAAATAAACAACAACAACAACAACAACGTCAAATAAACAACAACAACAACAACGTCAACAACAACAACGTCAAATAAACAACAATAACAAAAATAACAACGTCAAATAAACAACAACAATAACGTCAAATAAACAATAACAACAACAACGTCAAATAAACAACAACAACAACAACAACAAATACAACAACAACAACAACAACGTCAAATAACAACAACAACAAAAACAACGTCAAACAAAAACAACAACAACGTCAAATAAACAACAACAACAACGTCAAATAAACAACAACGTCAAATTAACAACAACAACAATAACAACAACAACAACAACGTCAAATAAACAACAACAACAACAACAACAACGCCGAATAAACAACAACAACAACGTTAAATAAACAACAACAAGATCAACAACAACAAAAACGTCAAATAAATAACAACAACAATAACAACAACCTCAACAACAACAACAACGTCAAATAAACAACAACAACAACAACAACGTCAAATAAACAATAACAACAACAACAACGTCAACAACAACAACGTCAAATAAACAACAACAACAACAACGTCAAATAAACAACAACAAAAAGAGCAACAACATCATCAACAATAAAAACGTCAAATAAATAACAACAACAACAACGTCAACAACAACAACTACTTCAAATAAACAACAACAACGTCAAATAATAAATAACAACAACAACAACGTCAACAACAACAACGTCAAATAAACAACAACAACAACAACAACAACGTCAAATAAACAACAACAACAACAACAACAACGTCAAATAAACAACAACAACAACAACAACGTAAACAACAATAACAACAACAACATCAAATAAACAACAACAACAACAAATACAACAACAACAACAATGGCAAATAACAACAACAACGTCAAATAAACAACAACAACAACAACAACGTCAAACAACAACAACAACGCCAAATAAACAACAACAACAACGTCAAATAAACAACAAAAAAGCAACAACAACATCAACAACAACAACAACGTCAAATAAACAACAACAACAACAACAACAACAATGTCAATAACATTAATAACGTCAAATAAACAACAACAACAACAACGTCAAACAAACAACAAAAACAACAACAACAATGTCAATAACATTAACAACGTCAAATAAACAACAACGTCAAATAAACAACAACAACAACAACAATGTCAACAACAACAACGTCAAATAAACAACAACAACAATAATAACAACGTCAAATAAACAACAACAATAACATCAAATAAACAATAATAACAACAACGCAAATAAACAACAACAACAACAAATACAACAACAACAACAACAACGTCAAATAACAACAACAACATCAAATAAACAACAACAACAACAACAAATACAACAACAACAACAACAACAACGTCAAATAAAAATAACAACATCAAATAAACTACAACAAGAACGTCAAATAAACAACAACGTCAAATAAACAGCAACAACAATAACAACAACAACAACGTCAAATAAACAACAACAACAACAAAATCAAATAAACAACAACAACAACGTTAACTAAATAACAACAAAAACAACAACAACAACGTCAACAACAACTACGTCAAATAAAAAACAACAACAACGTCAAATAAACAATAACAACAACAACAATGTCAACAACAACAACGTCAAATAAACAACAACAACATCAAATAAACAACAACAACAACGTCAAATAAACAACAACAACAACAACGTCAAATAAACAACAACAATGTCAAATAAACAACAACAACAACACCGTCAACAACAATAACAACAACGTCAAATAAACAACAACAACAACAACACCGTCAAATAAACAACAACAACAACAACGTAAAATAAACAACAACAACAACAACAACAACGTCAAATAAACAACAACAATAACAACGTCAAATAAACAACAACAACAACAACGTCAACAACGACAACAACAACGTCAAATAAACAACAACAACAACGTCAAATAAACAACAACAACAACAACAACGTTAACTAAACAACAACAACAACAACGTCAAATAAACAACAACCACAACAACAACGTCAAATAAACAACAACAACAACAATAATGTCAAATAAACAACAACAACAACAACATCGTCAACAACAACAACAACGTCAAATAAACAACAACAACAACAACACCGTCAAATAAACAATAACAACAACAACGTCAAATAAACAACAACAACAACAACAACAATAACAACGTCAAATAAACAACAACAACAGCGTCAAATAAACAACAACAACAACGTCAAATAAACAACAAAAACAACAACAACAACAACAACAACGTCAAATAAACAACAACCATAACAACAACGTCAAATAAACAACAACAACAACAACAACAACAACGTCAAATAAATAACAACAACAACAACAATACCAATAACATTAACAACGTCAAATAAACAACAACAACAACAACGTCAAATAAACAACAACAACAACGTCAAAAACAATGTCAAATAAACAACAACAACAACAACAATAACAACGTCAAATAAACAACAACAATAACGTCAAATAAACAATAACAACAACAACGTCAAATAATTAACAACAACAACAAATACAACAACAACAACAATGGAAAGTAACAACAACAACGTCAAATAAACAACAACAACAACAACAACGTCAAATAACAACAACAACGTCAAATAAACAACAACAACAACAACTTCAAATAAAAAACAACGTCAAATCAACAACACCAACAATAACAACAACAACAACAACAACAACAACGTCAAATAAACAACAACAACAACAACAACGCCAAATAAACAACAACAACAACGTCAAATAAACAACAACAAAAGCAACAACAACATCAACAACAACAACAACGTCAAATAAACAACAACAACAACAACAATGTCAATAACATTAATAACGTCAAATAAACAACACCAACAACAACGTCAAATAAACAACAAAAACAACAACAACAATGTCAATAACATTAACAACGTCAAATAAACAATAACAACAACAACGTCAAATAAACAACAACAACAACAATAACAACGTCAAATAAACAACAACAACAGCGTCAAATAAACAACGACAACAACGTCAAATAAACAACAAAAACAACAACAACAACAATGTCAAATAAACAACAACAACAACAACAACGTCAACTAAACAACAACAACAACGTCAAATAAACAACAACCACAACAACAACGTCAAATAAACAACAACAACAACACCAACAATAACAACAACAACAACAACGTCAAAGAAAATAACAACAACAACAACAATGCCAATAACATTAACAACGTCAAATAAACAACAACAACAACAACGTCAAATAAACAACAACAACAACAACGTCAAATAAACAACAACAACAACAACAACGTCAACAACAACAACGTCAAATAAACAACAACAACAACAATAACAACGTCAAATAAACAACAACAATAACGTCAAATAAACAATAACAACAACAACGTCAAATAAACAACAACAACAACAATGGCAAATAACAACAACAGCGTCAAATAAACAACAACAACAACAACAACGTCAAATAACAACAACAACGTCAAATAAACAACAACAACAACTTAAAATAAACAACAACGTCAAATCAACAACAACAACAATAACAACAACAACAACGTCAAATAAACAACAACAACAACAACGCCAAATAAACAACAACAACAACGTCAAATAAACAACAACAAAAGCAACAACAACATCAACAACAACAACAACGTCAAATAAACAACAACAACAACAACAATGTCAATAACATTAATAACGTCAAATAAACAACAACAACAACAACAACACCGTCAAATAAACAACAACAACAACAACGTAAAATAAACAACAACAACAACAACAACAACAACGTCAAAACAACAACAACAATAACAACGTCAAATAAACAACAACAACAACAACGTCAACAACGACAACAACAACGTCAAATAAACAACAACAACAACAACAACGTTAACTAAACAACAACAACAACAACGTCAAATAAACAACAACCACAACAACAACGTCAAATAAACAACAACAACAACAATAATGTCAAATAAACAACAACAACAACAACATCGTCAACAACAACAACAACGTCAAATAAACAACAACAACAACACCGTCAAATACACAATAACAACAACAACGTCAAATAAACAACAACAACAACAACAATAACAACGTCAAATAAACAACAACAACAGCGTCAAATAAACAACAACAACAACGTCAAATAAACAACAAAAACAACAACAACAACAACAACAACGTCAAATAAACAACAACCATAACAACAACGTCAAATAAACAACAACAACAACAACAACAACAACGTCAAATAAATAACAACAACAACAACAATACCAATAACATTAACAACGTCAAATAAACAACAACAACAACAACGTCAAATAAACAACAACAACAACAACGTCAAAAACAACGTCAAATAAACAACAACAACAACAACAACAATAACAACGTCAAATAAACAACAACAATAACGTCAAATAAACAATAACAACAACAACGCCAAATAATTAACAACAACAACAAATACAACAACAACAACAATGGCAAATAACAACAACAACGTCAAATAAACAACAACAACAACGTCAAATAACAACAACAACGTCAAATAAACAACAACAACAACAACTTCAAATAAAAAACAACGTCAAATCAACAACACCAACAATAACAACAACAACAACAACAACAACAACAACGTCAAATAAACAACAACAACAACAACGCCAAATAAACAACAACAACAACGTCAAATAAACAACAACAAAAGCAACAACAACATCAACAACAACAACAACGTCAAATAAACAACAACAACAACAACAATGTCAATAACATTAATAACGTCAAATAAACAACACCAACAACAACGTCAAATAAACAACAAAAACAACAACAACAATGTCAATAACATTAACAACGTCAAATAAACAATAACAACAACAACGTCAAATAAACAACAACAACAACAACAATAACAACGTCAAATAAACAACAACAACAGCGTCAAATAAACAACAACAACAACGTCAAATAAACAACAAAAACAACAACAACAACAACGTCAAATAAACAACAACAACAACAACAACAACGTCAACTAAACAACAACAACAACAACAACAACAACGTCAAATAAACAACAACCACAACAACAACGTCAAATAAACAACAACAACAACACCAACAATAACAACAACAACAACAACAACGTCAAAGAAAATAACAACAACAACAACAATGCCAATAACATTAACAACGTCAAATAAACAACAACAACAACAACGTCAAATAAACAACAACAACAACAACAATGTCAACAACAACAACGTCAAATAAACAACAACAACAACAATAACAACGTCAAATAAACAACAACAATAACGTCAAATAAACAATAACAACAACAACGTCAAATAAACAACAACAACAACAATGGCAAATAACAACAACAGCGTCAAATAAACAACAACAACAACAACAACGTCAAATAACAACAACAACGTCAAATAAACAACAACAACAACTTAAAATAAACAACAACGTCAAATCAACAACAACAACAATAACAACAACAACAACGTCAAATAAACAACAACAACAACAACGCCAAATAAACAACAACAACAACGTCAAATAAACAACAACAAAAGCAACAACAACATCAACAACAACAACAACGTCAAATAAACAACAACAACAACAACAATGTCAATAACATTAATAACGTCAAATAAACAACAACAACAACAACAACGTCAAATAAACAACAAAAACAACAACAACAATGTCAATAACATTAACAACGTCAAATAAACAACAACGTCAAATAAACAACAACAACAACAACAATGTCAACAACAACAACGTCAAATAAACAACAACAACAACAACAATAACAACGTCAAATAAATAACAACAATAACGTCAAATAAACAATAACAACAACAACGTCAAATAAACAACAACAACAACAAATACAACAACAACAACAACAACGTCAAATAACAACAACAACATCAAATAAACAACAACAACAACAACAACAAATACAACAACAACAACAACGTCAAATAAAAATAACAACGTCAAATAAACTACAACAACAACGTCAAATAAACAACAACGTCAAATAAACAACAACAACAACAATAACAACAACAACAACGTCAAATAAACAACAACAACAACAAAGTCAAATAAACAACAACAACAACGTTAAATAAATAACAACAAAAACAACAACAACAACGTCAACAACAACTACGTCAAATAAACAACAACAACAACGTCAAATAAATAATAACAACAACAACAACAACAAGAACAACAACGTCAAATAAACAACAACAATAACAACGTCAAATAAACAACAACAACAACAACGTCAA
>OX451735.1:1345592700-1345595200 GCA_948472305.1 Vicia faba
AAATAAACAACAACAACAACAACAACAATAACAACGTCAAATAAACAACAACAACAGCGTCAAATAAACAACAACAACAACGTCAAATAAACAACAAAAACAACAACAACAACAACAACGTCAAATAAACAACAACAACAACAACAACAACGTCAACTAAACAACAACAACAACAACAACAACGTCAAATAAACAACAACCATAACAACAGCGTCAAATAAACAACAACAACAACAACAACAACAACGTCAAATAAATAACAACAACAACAACAATGCCAATAACATTAACAATGTCAAATAAACAACAACAACAACAACAACGTCAAATAAACAACAACAACAACAACAACGTCAACAACAACAACGTCAAATAAACAACAACAACAACAACAATAACAACATCAAATAAACAACAACAATAACGTCAAATAAACAATAACAACAACAACGTCAAATAATTAACAACAACAACAAATACAACAACAACAACAATGGCAAATAACAACAACAACGTCAAATAAACAACAACAACAACAACAACAACGTCAAAAAACAACAACAACGTCAAATAAACAACAACAACAACAACTTCAAATAAACAACAACGTCAAATCAACAACAACAACAATAACAACAACAACAACAACAACGTCAAATAAACGACAACAACAACAACGCCAAATAAACAACAACAACAACGTCAAATAAACAACAACAAAAGCAACAACAACATCAACAACAACAACAACGTCAAATAAACAACAACAACAACAACAACAATGTCAATAACATTAATAACGTCAAATAAACAACACCAACAACAACGTCAAATAAACAACAAAAACAACAAAAACAATGTCAATAACATTAACAACGTCAAATAAACAACAACAACAACAACAATGTCAACAACAACAACGTCAAATAAACAACAACAACAACAACAATAACAACGTCAAATAAACAACAACAATAACGTCAAATAAACAATAACAACAACGTCAAATAAACAACAACAACAACAACAAATACAACAACAATAACAACGTCAAATAACAACAACAACATCAAATAAAAAACAACAACAACAACAACAAATACCACAACAACAACAACGTAAAAAAAAATAACAACGTCAAATAAACTACAACAACAACGTCAAATAAACAACAACGTCAAATAAACAGCAACAACAATAACAACAACAACAACGTCAAATAAACAACAACAACAACAAAGTCAAATAAACAACAACAACAACGTTAAATAAATAACAACAATAACAACAACAACAACGTCAACAACAACTACGTCAAATAAACAACAACAACAACGTCAAATAAACAATAACAACAACAACAACGTCAACAACAACAACGTCAAATAAACAACAACAACGTCAAATAAACAACAACAACAACAACGTCAAATAAACAACAACAACAACAACGTCAAATAAACAACAACAATGTCAAATAAACAACAACAACAACAACACCGTCAACAACAATAACAACAACGTCAAATAAACAACAACAACAACAACACCGTCAAATAAACAACAACAACAACAACAACGTCAACTAAACAACAACAACAACAACAACAACAACGTCAAATAAACAACAACCACAACAACAACGTCAAATAAACAACAATAATGTCAAATAAACAACAACAACAACAACAACATCGTCAACAACAACAACAACGTCAAATAAACAACAACAACACCGTCAACTAAACAATAACAACAACAACGTCAAATAAACAACAACAACAACAATGGCAAATAAACAACAACAACAACAACAACGTCAACAACAACAACGTCAAATAAACAACAACAACAACAATAACAACGTCAAATAAACAACAACAATAACGTCAAATAAACAATAACAACAACAACGTCAAATAAACAACCACAACAACAATGGCAAATAACAACAACAGCGTCAAATAAACAACAACAACAACAACAACAACAACGTCAAATAACAACAACAACGTCAAATAAACAACAACAACAACTTAAAATAAACAACAACGTCAAATCAACAACAACAACAATAACAACAACAACAACAACGTCAAATAAACAACAACAACAACAACGCCAAATAAACAACAACAACAACGTCAAATAAACAACAACAAAAGCAACAACAACATCAACAACAACAACAACGTCAAATAAACAACAACAACAACAATGTCAATAACATTAATAACGTCAAATAAACAATAACAACAACAACGTCAAATAAACAACAAAAACAAAAACAACAATGTCAATAACATTAACAACGTCAAATAAACAACAACGTCAAATAAACAACAACAACAACAATGTCAACAACAACAACGTCAAATAAACAACAACAACAACAACAATAACAACGTCAAATAAACAACAACAATAACGTCAAATAAACAATAACAACAACAACGTCAAATAAACAACAACAACAACAACAAATACAACAACAACAACA
>OX451735.1:1345610200-1345623486 GCA_948472305.1 Vicia faba
AATGTATATGGAATATGTGTCATTAATTAATAGTCTTTTAACTTAGTTTCTTAGTGATGAAGTAACCTAAAATTTGGTGATGCAGAATTAGAAAATACTGAAACTGTTTACATGTATTATACCATAATACAATATGAATATGGTGAATAAATATACTATCAAGACTCATTAGATAATTTGAGTTATTTCAAATGTATATGGAAGATGAGTTATTAAGTAATAGTCTTTTAACTTAGTTTCTTAGTGATGAAGTAACCTAAGATTTGGTGACGGAGAATTAGAAAATACTGAAACTGTTTACATCTATTATACCATAATACAATATGAATATGGTGAATAAATATACTATCGAGACTCATTAGATAATTTGAATTATTTCAAATGTATATGGAATATGTGTCATTAATTAATAGTCTTTTAACTTAGTTTCTTAGTGATGAAGTATCCTAAGATTTGGTGATGGAGAATTAGAAAATACTGAAACCGTTTACATCTATTATACCATAATGCAATATGAATATGGTGGATAAATATACTATCAAGACTCATTAGATAATTTGAATTATTTCAAATGTATGTGGAATATGTGTCATTAAGTAATAGTCTTTTAACTTAGTTTCTTAGTGATGAAGTATCCTAAGATTTGGTGATGGAGAATTAGAAAATACTGAAATTGTTTACATCTATTATACCATAATACAATATGAATATGGTGGATAAATATACTATCGAGACTCATTAGATAATTTGAATTATTTCAAATGTATATGGAATATGAGTTATTAAGTAATAGTCTTTTAACTTAGTTTCTTAGTGATGAAGTATCCTAAGATTTGGTGATGGAGAATTAGAAAATACTGAAACTGTTTACATCTATTATACCATAATGCAATATGAATATGGTGGATAAATATACTATCGAGAATCATTAGATAATTTGAATTATTTCAAATGTATATGGAATATGTGTCATTAAGTAATAGTCTTTTAACTTAGTTTCTTAGTGATGAAGTAACCTAAAATTTGGTGATGCAGAATTAGAAAATACTGAAACTGTTTACATCTATTATACCATAATACAATATGAATATGGTGATTAAATATACTATCGACACTCATTAGATAATTTGAATTATTTAAAATGTATATGGAATATGAGTTATTAAGTAATAGTCTTTTAAATTAGTTTCTTAGTGATGAAGTATCCTAAGATTTGGTGATGGAGAATTATAAAATACTAAAACTGTTTACATCTATTATACCATAATGAAATATGAATATGGTGGATAAATATACTATCGAGACTCATTAGATAATTTGAATTATTTCAAATGTATATGGAATATGTGTCATTAAGTAATAGTCTTTTAACTTAGTTTCTTAGTGATGAAGTAACCTAAGATTTGGTGATGGAGAAGAAGGAAAATACTGAAATTGTTTATATCTATTATACCATAATACAATATGAATATGGTGGATAAATATACTATCGAGACTCATTAGATAATTTGAATTATTTCAAATGTATATATAATATGTGTCATTAAGTAATAGTCTTTTAACTTAGTTTCTTGGTGAAGAAGTAACCTAAGATTTGGTGATGGAGAATTAGAAAATACTGAAATTGTTTACATCTATTATACCATAATACAATATGAATAAGGTGACTAAATATACTATCGAGACTCATTAGATAATTTGAATTATTTCAAATGTATATGGAATATGTGTCATTAAGTAATAGTCTTTTAACTTAGTTTCTTAGTGTAGAAGTAACCTAAAATTTGGTGATGGAGAAGAAGGAAAATACTGAAATTGTTTACATCTATTATACCATAATACAATATGAATATGGTGAATAAATATACTATCGAGACTCATTAGATAATTTGAATTATTTCAAATGTATATGGAATATGAGTCATTAAGTAATAGTCTTTTAACTTAGTTTCTTAGTGATGAAGTATCCTAAGATTTGGTGATGGAGAATTAGAAAATACGGAAATTGTTTACATGTATTATACCATAATGCAATATGAATATGGTGGATAAATATACTATCGAGACTCATTAGATAATTTGAATTATTTCAAATGTATATGGAATATGTGTCATTAAGTAATAGTCTTTTAACTTAGTTTCTTAGTGATGAAGTATCCTAAGATTTGGTGATGGAGAATTAGAAAATACTGAAACTGTTTACATCTATTATACCATAATACAATATGAATATGGTGAATAAATATACTATTGAGACTCATTAGATAATTTGAATAGTTTCAAATGTATATGGAATATGTGTCATTAAGTAATAGTCTTTTAACTTAGTTTCTTAGTGATGAAGTATCCTAAGATTTGGTGATGAGGAATTAGAAAATACATAAACTGTTTACATGTATTATACCATAATGCAATATGAATATGGTGGATAAATATACTATCGAGACTCATTAGATAATTTGAATTATTTCAAATGTATATGGAATATGTGTCATTAAGTAATAGTCTTTTAACTTAGTTTCTTAGTGATGAAGTAACCTATGATTTGGTGATGGAGAATTAGAAAATACTGAAACTGTTTACATCTATTATACCATAATACAATATGAATATGGTGAATAAATATACTATCGAGACTCATTAGATAATTTGAATTATTTTAAATGTATATGGAATATGTGTCATTAATTAATAGTCTTTTAACTTAGTTTCTTAGTGATGAAGTAACCTAAAATTTGGTGATGCAGAATTAGAGAATACTGAAACTGTTTACATGTATTATACCATAATACAATATGAATATGGTGAATAAATATACTATCGAGATTCATTAGATAATTTGAGTTATTTCAAATGTATATATAATATGTGTCATTAAGTAATAGTCTTTTAACTTAGTTTCTTAGTGATGAAGTAACCTAAGATTTGGTGATGGAGAATTAGAAAATACTAAAACTGTTTACATCTATTATACCATAATACAATATGAATATGGTGGATAAATATACTATCGAGACTCATTCGATGATTTGAATTATTTCAAATGTATATGGAATATGTGTCATTAAGTAATAGTCTTTTAACTTAGTTTCTTAGTGATGAAGTAACCTAAGATTTGGTGATGGAGAATTAGAAAATACTGAAACTGTTTACATCTATTATACCATAATACAATATGAATATGGTGAATAAATATACTATCGAGACTCATTAGATAATTTGAATAGTTTCAAATGTATATGGAATATGTGTCATTAAGTAATAGTCTTTTAACTTAGTTTCTTAGTGATGAAGTAACCTAAAATTTGGTGATGGAGAAGAAGGAAAATACTGTAACTGTTTCCATCTATTATACCATAATACAATATGAATATGGTGAATAAATATACTATCGAGACTCATTAGATAATTTGAATTATTTCAAATGTATATATAACATGTGTCATTAAGTAATAGTCTTTTAACTTAGTTTCTTAGTCATGAAGTAACCTAAGATTTGGTGATGGAGAACTAGAAAATACTGAAACTGTTTACATCTATTATACCATAATACAATATGAATATGGTGACTAAATATACTATCGAGACTCATTAGATAATTTGAATTATTTCAAATGTATATGGAATATGTGTCATTAAGTAATAGTCTTTTAACTTAGTTTCTTAGTGAAGAAGTAACCTAAAATTTGGTGATGGAGAAGAAGGAAAATACTGAAATTGTTTATATCTATTATACCATAATACAATATGAATATGGTGGATAAATATACTATCGAGACTCATTAGATAATTCGAATTATTTCAAATGTATATATAATATGTGTCATTAAGTAATAGTCTTTTAACTTAGTTTCTTGGTGAAGAAGTAACCTAAGATTTGGTGATGGAGAATTAGAAAATACTGAAATTGTTTACATCTATTATACCATAATACAATATGAATTAGGTGACTAAATATACTATCGAGACTCATTAGATAATTTGAATTATTTCAAATGTATATGGAATATGTGTCATTAAGTAATAGTCTTTTAACTTAGTTTCTTAGTGTAGAAGTAACCTAAAATTTGGTGATGGAGAAGAAGGAAAATACTGAAATTGTTTACATCTATTATACCATAATACAATGTGAATATGGTGAATAAATATACTATCGAGACTCATTAGATAATTTGAATTATTTCAAATGTATATGGAATATGAGTTATTAAGTAATAGTCTTTTAACTTAGTTTCTTAGTGATGAAGTATCCTAAGATTTGGTGATGGAGAATTAGAAAATACGGAAACTGTTTACATGTATTATACCATAATGCAATATGAATATGGTGGATAAATATACTATCGAGACTCATTAGATAATTTGAATTATTTCAAATGTATATGGAATATGTGTCATTAAGTAATAGTCTTTTAACTTAGTTTCTTAGTGATGAAGTAACCTATGATTTGGTGATGGAGAATTAGAAAATACTGAAACTGTTTACATCTATTATACCATAATACAATATGAATATGGTGAATAAATATACTATCGAGACTCATTAGATAATTTGAATAGTTTCAAATGTATATGGAATATGTGTCATTAAGTAATAGTCTTTTAACTTAGTTTCTTAGTGATGAAGTAACCTAAAATTTGGTGATGGAGAAGAAGGAAAATACTGTAACTCTTTCCATCTATTATACCATAATACAATATGAATATGGTGAATAAATATACTATCGAGACTCATTAGATAATTTGAATTATTTCAAATGTATATATAATATGTGTCATTAAGTAATAGTCTTTTAACTTAGTTTCTTAGTGATGAAGTAACCTAAGATTTGGTGATGGAGAATTAGAAAATACTGAAACTGTTTACATCTATTATACCATAATACAATATGAATATGGTGGATAAATATACTATCGAGACTCATTCGATAATTTGAATTATTTCAAATGTATATGGAATATGTGTCATTAAGTAATAGTCTTTTAACTTAGTTTCTTAGTGATGAAGTAACCTAAAATTTGGTGATGCATAATTAGAAAATACTGTAACTGTTTACTTCTATTATACCATTATTACAATATGAATATGGTGAATAAATATACTATCGAGACTCATTAGATAATTTGAATTATTTCAAATGTATATGGAAGATGAGTTATTAAGTAATAGTCTTTTAACTTAGTTTCTTAGTGATGAAGTATCCTAAGATTTGGTGATGGAGAATTAGAAAATACTGAAACCGTTTACATCTATTATACCATAATGCAATATGAATATGGTGGATAAATATACTATCGAGACTCACTAGATAATTTGAATTATTTCAAATGTATGTGGAATATGTGTCATTAAGTAAAAGTCTTTTAACTTAGTTTCTTAGTGATGAAGTATCCTAAGATTTGGTGATGGAGAATTAGAAAATACTGAAATTGTTTACATCTATTATACCATAATACAATATGAATATGGTGGATAAATATACTATCAAGACTCATTAGATAATTTGAATTATTTCAAATGTATATGGAATATGAGTTATTAAGTAATAGTCTTTTAAGTTAGTTTCTTAGTGATGAAGTATCCTAAGATTTGGTGATGGAGAATTAGAAAATACTGAAACTGTTTACATCTATTATACCATAATGCAATATGAATATGGTGGATAAATATATTATCGAGACTCATTAGATAATTTGAATTATTTCAAATGTATATGGAATATGTGTCTTTAAGTAATAGTCTTTTAACTTAGTTTCTTAGTGATGAAGTAACCTAAGATTTGGTGATGGAGAATTAGAAAATACTGAAACTGTTTACATCTATTATACCATAATGCAATATGAATATGGTGGATAAATATACTATCGAGACTCATTAGATAATTTGAATAATTTCAAATGTATATGGAATATGTGTCATTAAGTAATATTCTTTTAACTTAGTTTCTTAGTGATGAAGTAACCTAAAATTTGGTGATGGAGAAGAAGGAAAATATTGTAACTGTTTACATCTATTACACCATAATACAATATGAATATGGTGAATAAATATACTTTCGAGACTCAATAGATAATTTGAATTATTTCAAATGTATATATATAATATGTGTCATTAAGTAATAGTCTTTTAACTTAGTTTCTTAGTGATGAAGTAACCTAAGATTTGGTGATGGAGAATTAGAAAATACTGAAACTATTTACATTTATTATACCATAATACAATATGAATATGGTGGGTAAATATACTATCGAGACTCATTAAATAATTTGAATTATTTCAAATGTATATGGAATATGTGTCATTAAGTAATAGTCTTTTAACTAAGTTTCTTAGTGAAGAAGTAACCTAAAATTTGGTGATGGAGAAGAAGGAAAATACTGAAATTGTTTACATCTATTATACCATAATACAATATGAATATGGTGAATAAATATATTATCGCGACTCATTAGATAATTTGAATTATTTCAAATGTATATGGAATATGAGTTATTAAGTAATAGTCTTTTAACTTAGTTTATTAGTGATGAAGTATCCTAAGATTTGGTGATGGAGAATTAGAAAATACGGAAACTGTTTACATGTATTATACCATAATGCAATATGAATATGGTGGATAAATATACTATCGAGACTCATTAGATAATTTGAATTATTTCAAATGTATATGGAATATGTGTCATTAAGTAATAGTCTTTTAACTTAGTTTCTTAGTGATGAAGTAGCCTATGATTTGGTGATGGAGAATTAGAAAATACTGAAACTTTTTACATCTATTATACCATAATAAAATATGAATATGGTGAATAAATATACTATCGAGACTCATTAGATAATTTGAATAGTTTCAAATGTATATGGAATATGTGTCATTAAGTAATAGTCTTTTAACTTAGTTTCTTACTGATGAAGTAACCTAAAATTTGGTGATGGAGAAGAAGGAAAATACTGTAACTGTTTCCATCTATTATACCATAATACAATATGAATATGGTGAATAAATATACTATCGAGACTCATTAGATAATTTGAATTATTTCAAATGTATATATAATATGTGTCATTAAGTAATAGTCTTTTAACTTAGTTTCTTAGTGGTGAAGTAACCTAAGATTTGGTGATGGAGAATTAGAAAATACTGAAACTGTTTACATCTATTATACCATAATACAATATGAATATGGTGGATAAATATACTATCGAGACTCATTCGATAATTTGAATTATTTCAAATGTATATGGAATATGTGTCATTAAGTAATAGTCTTTTAACTTAGTTTCTTAGTGATGAAGTAACCTAAAATTTGGTGATGCATAATTAGAAAATACTGTAACTGTTTACTTCTATTATACCATAATACAATATGAATATGGTGAATAAATATACTATCGAGACTCATTAGATAATTTGAATTATTTCAAATGTATATGGAAGATGAGTTATTAAATAATAGTCTTTTAACTTAGTTTCTTAGTGATGAAGTTTCCTAAGATTTGGTGATGGAGAATTAGAAAATACTGAAACCGTTTACATCTATTATACCATAATGCAATATGAATATGGTGGATAAATATACTATCGAGACTCATTAGATAATTTGAATTATTTCAAATGTATGTGGAATATGTGTCATTAAGTAATAGTCTTTTAACTTAGTTTCTTAGTCATGAAGTATCCTAAGATTTGGTGATGGAGAATTAGAAAATACTGAAATTGTTTACATCTATTATACCATAATACAATATGAATATGGTGGATAAATATACTATCGAGACTCATTAGATAATTTGAATTATTTCAAATGTATATGAAATATGAGTTATTAAGTAATAGTCTTTTAACTTAGTTTCTTAGTGATGAAGTATCCTAAGATTTGGTGATGGAGAATTAGAAAATACTGAAACTGTTTACATCTATTATACCATAATGCAATATGAATATGGTGGATAAATATACTATCGAGACTCATTAGATAATTTGAATTATTTCAAATGTATATGGAATATGTGTCATTAAGTAATAGTCTTTTAACTTAGTTTCTTAGTGATGAAGTAACCTAAGATTTGGTGATGGAGAATTAGAAAATACTGAAACTGTTTACATCTATTATACCATAATGCAATATGAATATGGTGGATAAATATACTATCGAGACTCATTAGATAATTTGAATAATTTCAAATGTATATGGAATATGTGTCATTAAGTAATAGTCTTTTAACATAGTTTCTTAGTGATGAAGTAACTTAAAATTTGGTGATGCAGAATTAGAAAATATTGTAACTGTTTACATCTATTATACCATAATACAATATGAATATGGTGAATAAATATACTATCGAGACACATTAGATAATTTGAATTATGTCAAATGTATATGGAATATGTGTCATTAAGTAATATTCTTTTAACTTAGTTTCTTAGTGATGAAGTAACCTAAAATTTGGTGATGCAGAATTAGAAAATATTGTAACTGTTTACATCTATTATACCACAATGCAATATGAATATGGTGGATAAATATATTATCGAGACTCATTAGATAATTTGAATAATTTCAAATGTATATGGAATATGTGTCATTAAGTAATAGTCTTTTAACTTAGTTTCTTAGTGATGAAGTAACTTAAAATTTGGTGATGCAGAATTAGAAAATACTGTAACTGTTTACATCTATTATACCATAATACAATATTAATATGGTGAATAAATATACTATCGAGACTCATTAGATAATTTGAGTTATTTCAAATGTATATGGAATATGTGTCATTAAGTAATAGTCTTTTAACTTAGTTTCTTAATGATAAAGTAACCTAAGATTTGGTGATGGAGAATTAGAAACTGAAACTGTTTACATCTATTATACCATAATACAATATGAATATGGTGGATAAATATACTATCGAGGCTCATTAGATAATTTGAATTATTTCAAATGTATATGGAATATGAGTCATTAAGTAATAGTCTTTTAACTTAGTTTCTTAGCGATGAAGTAACCTAAGATTTGGTGATGGAGAATTAGAAAATACTGAAACTGTTTACATCTATTATACCATGATACAATATGAATATGGTGGATACATATACTATCGAGACTCATTAGATAATTTGAATTATTTAAAATGTATATGGAATATGTATCATTAAGTAATGGTCTTTTAACTTAGTGTCTTAGTGATGAAGTAACCTAAGATTTGGTGATGGAGAATTAGAAAATACTGAAACTGTTTACATCTATTATACCATAATACAATATGAATATGGTGAATAAATATACTATCGAGACTCATTAGATAATTTGAATTATTTCAAATGTATATGGAATATGTGTCATTAATTAATAGTCTTTTAACTTAGTTTCTTAGTGATGAAGTAACCTAAAATTTGGTGATGGAGAAGAAGAAAAATATTGAAATTATTTACATCTATTATACCATAATACAATATGAATATGGGGGATAAATATACTATCGAGACTCATTAGATAATTTGAATTATTTCAAAGGTATATGGAATATGTGTCATGAAGTAATAATCTTTTAACTTAGTTTCTTAGTGATGAAGTAACCTAAGATTTGGTGATGGAGAATTAGAAAATATTGAAACTGTTTACATCTATTATACCATGATACAATATGAATATGGTGGATACATATACTATCGAGACTCATTAGATAATTTGAATTATTTAAAATGTATATGGAATATGTATCATTAAGTAATAGTCTTTTAACTTAGTGTCTTAGTGATGAAGTAACCTAAGATTTGGTGATGGAGAATTAGAAAATACTGAAACTGTTTACATCTATTATACCATAATACAATATGAATATGGTGGATAAATATACTATCGAGACTCATTAGATAATTTGAATTATTTCAAATGTATATGGAATATGTGTCATTAAGTAATAGTCTTTTAACTTAGTTTCTTAGTGATGAAGTAACCTAAGATTTGGTGATGGAGAATTAGAAAATACTGAAACTGTTTACATCTATTATACCATAATACAGTATGAATCTGGTGAATAAATATACTATCGAGACTCATTAGATAATTTGAATTATTTCAAATGTATATGGAATATGTGTCATTAATTAATAGTCTTTTAACTTAGTTTCTTAGTGATGAAGTAATCTAAAATTTAGTGATGCAGAATTAGAAAATACTGTAACTGTTTACTTCTATTATACCATAATACAATATGAATATGGTGAATAAATATACTATCGAGACTCATTAGATAATTTAAATTATTTCAAATGTATATGGAAGATGAGTTATTAAGTAATAGTCTTTTAACTTAGTTTCTTAGTGATGAAGTAACCTAAGATTTGATGATGGAGAATTAGAAAATACTGAAACTGTTTACATCTATTATACCATAATACAATATGAATATGGTGAATAAATATACTATCGAGACTCATTAGATAATTTGAATTATTTCAAATGTATATGGAATATGTGTCATTAATTAATAGTCTTTTAACTTAGTTTCTTAGTTATGAAGTAACCTCAAATTTGGTGATGGAGAAGAAGAAAAATATTAAAATTGTTTACATCTATTATACCATAATACAATATGAATATGGTGGATAAATATACTATTGAGACTCATTAGATTATTTGAATTTTTTCAAATGTATATGGAATATGTGTTATTAATTAATAGTCTTTTAACTTAGTTTCTTAGTGATTAAGTAACCTAAAATTTGGTGATGGAGAAGAAGAAAAATATGTAAATTGTTTACATCTATTATACCATAATACAATATGAATATGGTGGATAAATATACTATTGTGACTCATTAGATAATTTGAATTATTTCAAATGTATATGGAATATGTGTCATTAAGTAATAGTCTTTTAACTTAGTTTCTTAGTGATGAAGTAACCTAAGATTTGATGATGGAGAATTAGAAAATACTGAAACTGTTTACATCTATTATACCATAATACAATATGAATATGGTGAATAAATATACTATCGAGACTCATTAGATAATTTGAATTATTTCAAATGGATATAGAATATGTGTCATTAAGTAATAGTATTTTTACTTAGTTTCTTAATGATGAAGTAACCTAAGATTTGATGATGGAGAATTAGAAAATACTGAAACTGTTTACATCTATTATACCATAATACAATATGAATATGGTGAATAAATATACTATCGAGACTCATTAGATAATTTGAATTATTTCAAATGTATATGGAATATGTGTCATTAAGTAATAGTCTTTTAACTTAGTTTCTTGGTGAAGAAGTAACCTAAAATTTGGTGATGGAGAAGAAGAAAAATAATGAAATTGTTTACATCTATTATACCATAATACAATATGAATATGGTGGATAAATATACTATCGAGACTCATTAGATAATTTGAATTATTTCAAATGTATATGGAATATGTGTCATTAAGTAATAGTCTTTTAACTTAGTTTCTTAGTGATGAAGTAACCAAAAATTTGGTGATGGAGAAGAAGAAAAATATTGAAATTGTTTACATCTATTATACCATAATACAATATGAATATGGTGGAAAAATATACTATCGAGACTCATTAGATAATTTGAATTATTTCAAATGTATATGGAATATGTGTCATTAAGTAATAGTGTTTTAACTTAGATTCTTAGTAATGAAGTAACCTAAAATTTAGTGATGGAGAAGAAGAAAATACTGAAACTGTTTACATCTATTATACCATAATACAATATGAATATGGTGAATAAATATACTATCGAAAATCATTATATAATTTGAATTATTTCAAATGTATATGGAATATGTGTCATTAAGTAATAGTCTTTTAACTTAGTTTCTTGGTGAAGAAGTAACCTAAAATTTGGTAATGGAAAAGAAGGAAAATACTGAAATTGTTTACATCTATTATACCATAATACAATATGAATCTGGTGGGAAAATATACTATCGAGACTCATTAGATAATTTGAATTATTTCAAATGTATATGGAATATGTGTCATTAAGTAATAGTCTTTTAACTTAGTTTCTTAGTGATGAAGTAACCTAAGATTTGGTGATGGAGAATTAGAAAATACTGAAACTTTTTACATCTATTATACCATAATACAATATGAATATGGTGGATAAATATAATATCGAGACTCATTAGATAATTTGAATTATTTCAAATGTATATGGAATATGTGTCATTAAGTAATAGTCTTTTTACTTAGTTTCTTAATGATGAAGTAACCTAAGATTTGGTGTAGGAGAATTAGAAAATACTGAAACTGTTTACATCTATTATACCATAATACAATATGAATATGGTGAATAAATATACTATCGAGACTCATTAGATAATTTGAATTATTTCAAATGTATATGGAATGTGTGTCATTAATTAATAGTCTTTTAACTTAGTTTCTTAGTGATGAAGTATCCTAAGATTTGGTGATGGAGAATTAGAAAATACTGAAATTGTTTACATCTATTATACCATAATACAATATGAATATGGTGGATAAATATACTATCGAGACTCATTAGATAATTTGAATTATTTAAAATGTATATGGAATATGAGTTATTAAGTAATAGTCTTTTAACTTAGTTTCTTAGTGATGAAGTATCCTAAGATTTGGTGATGGAGAATTAGAAAATACTGAAACTGTTTACATCTATTATACCATAATGCAATATGAATATGGTGGATAAATATACTATCGAGACTCATTAGATAATTTGAATTATTTCAAATGTATATGGAATATGTGTCATTAAGTATTAGTCTTTTAACTTAGTTTCTTAGTGATGAAGTAACCTAAGATTTAGTGATGGAGAATTATAAAATACTGAAACTGTTTACATCTATTATACCATAATACAATATGAATATGGTGAATAAATATACTATCGAGACTCATTAGATAATTTGAATTATTTTAAATGTATATGGAATATGTGTCATTAATTAATAGTCTTTTAACTTAGTTTCTTAGTGATGAAGTAACCTAAAATTTGGTGATGCAGAATTAGAAAATACTGAAACTGTTTACATGTATTATACCATAATACAATATGAATATGGTGAATAAATATACTATCGAGACTCATTAGATAATTTGAGTTATTTCAAATGTATATGGAAGATGAGTTATTAAGTAATAGTCTTTTAACTTAGTTTCTTAGTGATGAAGTAATCTAAGATTTGGTGATGGAGAATTAGAAAATACTGAAACTGTTTACATCTATTATACCATAATACAATATGAATATGGTGAATAAATATACTATCG
>OX451735.1:1346223586-1346404306 GCA_948472305.1 Vicia faba
TGGTGGATAAATATACTATCGAGACTCATTAGATAATTTGAATTATTTCAAATGTATATGGAATATGTGTCATTAAGTAATATTGTTTTAACTTAGTTTCTTAGTGATGAACTAACCTAAGATTTGGTGATGGAGAATTAGAAAATACTGAAACTGTTTACATGTATTATACCATAATACAATATGAATATGGTGAATAAATATACTATCGAGACTCATTAAATAATTTGAATTATTTCAAATGTATATGGAATACGTGTCATTAAGTAATAGTCTTTTAACTTAGTTTCTTAGTGATGAAGTAACCTAAGATTTGGTGATGGAAAAGAAGGAAAATAGTGAAATTGTTTACATCTATTATACCAAAATACAATATGAATATGGTGAATAAATATACTATCGAGACTCATTAGATAATTTGAATTATTTCTAATGTATATGGAATATGTGTCATTAAGTAATAGTCTTTTAACTTAGTTTCTTAGTGATGAAGTAACCTAAGATTTGGTGATGGAGAATTAGAAAATACTGAAACTGTTCACATCTATTATAACATAATACAATATGAATATGGTGGGTAAATATACTATCGATACTCATTAGATAATTTGAATTATTTCAAATGTATATGGAATATGTGTCATTAAGTAATAGTCTTTTAACTTAGTTTCTTAGTGATGAAGTAACCTAAGATTTGGTGATGGAGAATTAGAAAATACTGAAACTGTTTACATTTATTATACCATAATACAATATGAATATGGTGAATAAATATACTATCGAGACTCATTAGATAATTTGAATTATTTCAAATGTATATGGAATATGTGTCATTAAGTAATAGTCTTTTAATTTAGATTCTTAGTGATTAACTAACCTAAGATTTGGTGATGGAGAATTAGAAAATACTGAAATTGTTTACATCTATTATACCATAATACAATATGAATATGGTGGATAAATATACTATTGAGACTCATTAGATAATTTGAATTATTTAAAATGTATATGGAATATGTGTCATTAAGTAATAGTCTTTTAACTTAGTTTCTTAGTGATGAAGTAACCTAAGATTTGGTGATGGAGAATTAGAAAATACTAAAACTGTTTACATCTATTATACCATAATGCAATATGAATATGGTGGATAAATATACTATCGAGACTCATTAGATAATTTGAATTATTTCAAATGTATATGGAATATGTGTCATTAAGTAATAGTCTTTTAACTTAGTTTCTTAGTGATGAAGTAACCTAAGATTTGGTTATGAAGAATTAGAAAATACTGAAACTGTTTACATCTATTATACCATAATACAATATGAATATGGTGAATAAATATACTATCGAGACTCATTAGATAATTTGAATTATTTCAAATGTATATGGAATATGTGTCATTAAGTAATAGTCTTTTAACTTAGTTTCTTAGTGAAGAAGTAACTTAAAATTTGGTGATGGAAAAGAAGGAAAATACTGAAATTGTTTACATCTATTATACCAAAATACAATATGAATATGGTGAATAAATATACTATCAAGACTCATTAGATAATTTGAATTATTTCAAATGTATATGGAATATGTGTCATTAAGTAATAGTCTTTTAACTTAGTTTCTTAGTGATGAAGTAACCTAAGATTTGGTGATGGAGAATTAGAAAATACTGAAACTGTTTACATCTATTATAACATAATACAATATGAATACGGTGGGTAAATATACTATAAAGACTCATTAGATAATTTGAATTATTTCAAATGTATATGGAATATGTGTCATTAAGTAATAGTCTTTTAACTTAGTTTTTTAGTGATAAAATAACCTATGATTTGGTGATGGAGAATTAGAAAATACTGAAACTCTTTACATCTATAATACCATAATACAATATGAATATGGTGGATAAATATACTATCGAGAGTCATTAGATAATTTGAATTATTTCAAATGTATATGGAATATGTGTCATTAAGTAATAGTCTTTTAACTTAGTTTCTTGGTGAAGAAGTAACTTAAAATTTGGTGATGGAAAAGAAGGAAAATACTGAAATTGTTTACATTTATTATACCATAATACAATATGAATATGGTGAATAAATATACTATCGAGACTCATTAGATAATTTGAATTATTTCGAATGTATATGGAATATGTGTCATTAAGTAATAGTCTTTTAACTTAGTTTCTTAGTGATGAAGTAACCTAAGATTTGGTGATGGAGAATTAGAAAATACTGAAACTGTTCACATCTATTATAACATGATACAATATGAATATGGTGGGTAAATATACTATCGAGACTCATTAGATAATTTGAATTATTTCAAATGTATATGGAATATGTGTCATTAAGTAATAGTCTTTTAACTTAGTTTCTTAGTGATGAAGTAACCTAAGATTTGGTGATGCAGAATTAGAAAATACTGAAACTGTTTACATTTATTATACCATAATACAATATGAATATGGTGAATAAATATATTATCGAGACTCATTAGATAATTTGAATTATTTCAATTGTATATGGAATATGTGTCATTAAGTAATAGTCTTTTAACTTAGATTCTTAGTGATGAACTAACCTAAGATTTGGTGATGGAGAATTAGAAAATACTGAAATTATTTACATCTATTATACCATAATACAATATGAATATGGTGGATAAATATACTATCGAGACTCATTAGATAATTTGAATGATTTCAAATGTATATGAAATATGTGTCATTAAGTAATATTGTTTTAACTTAGTTTCTTAGTGATGAACTAACCTAAGATTTGGTGATGGAGAATTAGAAAATACTGAAACTGTTTACATGTATTATACCATAATACAATATGAATATGGTGAATAAATATACTATCGAGACTCATTAGATAATTTGAATTATTTCAAATGTATATGGAATATGTGTCATTAAGTAATAGTCTTTTAACTTAGTTTCTTAGTGATGAAGTAACCTAAGATTTGGTGATTGAAAAGAAGGAAAATACTGAAATTGTTTACATCTATTATACCAAAATACAATATGAATATGGTGAAGAAATATACTATCGAGACTCATTAGATAATTTGAATTATTTCTAATGTATATGGAATATGTGTCATTAAGTAATAGTCTTTTAACTTAGTTTCTTAGTGATGAAGTAACCTAAGATTTGGTGATGGAGAATTAGAAAATACTGAAACTGTTCACATCTATTATAACATAATACAATATGAATATGGTGGGTAAATATACTATCGATAATCATTAGATAATTTGAATTATTTCAAATGTATATGGAATATGTGTCATTAAGTAATAGTCTTTTAACTTAGTTTCTTAGTGATGAAGTAACCTAAGATTTGGTGATGGAGAATTAGAAAATACTGAAACTGTTTACATTTATTATACCATAATACAATATGAATATGGTGAATAAATATACTATCGAGACTCATTAGATAATTTGAATTATTTCAAATGTATATGGAATATGTGTCATTACGTAATAGTCTTTTAACTTAGATTCTTAGTGATGAACTAACCTAAGATTTGGTGATGGAGAATTAGAAAATACTGAAATTGTTTACATCTATTATACCATAATACAATATGAATATGGTGGATAAATATACTATTGAGACTCATTAGATAATTTGAATTATTTCAAATGTATATGGAATATGTGTCATTAAGTAATAGTCTTTTAACTTAGTTTCTAAGTGATGAAGTAACCTAAGATTTGGTGATGGAGAATTAGAAAATACTGAAACTGTTTACATCTATGATACCATAATACAATATGAATATGGTGAATAAATATACTATCGAGACTCATTAGATAATTTGAATTATTTCAAATGTATATGGAATATGTGTCATTAAGTAATAGTTTTTTAACTTAGTTTCTTAGTGATGAAGTAACCTAAGATTTGGTGATGGAGAATTAGAAAATACTAAAACTGTTTACATCTTTTATACCATAATACAATATGAATATGGTGGATAAATATACTATCGAGACTCATTAGATAATTTGAATTATTTCAAATGTATATGGAATATGTGTCATTAAGTAATAGTCTTTTATCTTAGTTTCTTACTGATGAAGTAACCTAAAATTTGGTGATGGAGAATTATAAAATACTGTAACTGTTTACATCTATTATAACATAATACAATATGAATATGGTGGGTAAATATACTATCGAGACTCATTAGATAATTTGAATTATTTCAAATGTATATGGAATATGTGTCATTAAGTAATAGTCTTTTAACTTAGTTTCTTAGTGATGAAGTAACCTAAGATTTGTCGATGGAGAATTAGAAAATACTGAAACTGTTTACATGCATTATACCATAATACAATATGAATATGGTGAATTAATATACTATCGAGACTCATTAGATAATTTGAATTATTTCAAATGTATATGGAATATGTGTCATTAAGTAATAGTATTTTAACTTAGTTTCTTGGTGAAGAAGTAACTTAAAATTTGGGGATGGAAAAGAAGGAAAATACTGTAACTATTTACATCTATTATACCAAAATACAATATAAATATGGTGAATAAATACACTATCGAGACTCATTAGATAATTTGAATGATTTCAAATGTATATGGAATATGAGTCATTATGTAATAGTGTTTTATCTTAGTTTCTTAGTGATGAAGTAACCTAAGATTTGGTGATGGAGAATTAGAAAATACTTAAACTATTTACATCTATTATACCATAATGCAATATGAATATGGTGGATAAATATACTATCGAGACTCATTAGATAATTTGAATTATTTCAAATGTATATGGAATATGTGTCATTAAGTAATAGTCTTTTAACTTAGTTTCTTAGTGATGAAGTAACCTAAGATTTGGTGATGAAGAATTAGAAAATACTGAAACTGTTTACATCTATTATACCATAATACAATATGAATATGGTGAATAAATATACTATCGAGACTCATTAGATAATTTGAATTATTTCAAATGTATATGGAATATGTGTCATTAAGTAATAGTCTTTTAACTTAGTTTCTTGGTGAAGAAGTAACTTAAAATATTGTGATGGAAAAGAAGGAAAATGCTGAAATTGTTTACATCTATTATACCAAAATACAATATGAATATGGTGAATAAATATACTATCGAGACTCATTAGATAATTTGAATTATTTCAAATGTATATGGAATATGTGTCATTAAGTAATAGTCTTTTAACTTAGTTTCTTAGTGATGAAGCAACCTAAGATTTGGTAATGGAGAATTAGAAAATACTGAAACTGTTTACATCTATTATAACATAATACAATATGAATACGGTGGGTAAATATACTATGGAGACTCATTAGATAATTTGAATTATTTCAAATGTATATGGAATATGTGTCATTAAGTAATAGTCTTTTAACTTAGTTTCTTAGTGATGAAATAACCTATGATTTGGTGATGGAGAATTAGAAAATATTGAAATTGTTTACATCTATTATACCATAATACAATATGAATATGGTGGATAAATATACTATCGAGACTCATTAGATAATTTGAATTATTTCAAATGTATATGGAATATGTGTCATTAAGTAATAGTCTTTTAACTTAGTTTCTTGGTGAAGAAGTAACTTAAAATTTGGTGATGGAAAAGAAGGAAAATACTGAAATTGTTTACATCTATTATACCAAAATACAATATAAATATGGTGAATAAATATACTATCGAGACTCATTAGATAATTTGAATTATTTCAAATGTATATGGAATATGTGTCATTAAGAAATAGCCTTTTAACGTAGTTTCTTAGTGATGAAGTAACCTAAGATTTGGTGATGGAGAATTAGAAAATACTGAAACTGTTCACATCTATTATAACATAATACAATATGAATATGGTGGGTAAATATACTATCGAGACTCATTAGATAATTTGAATTATTTAAAATTTATATGGAATATGTGTCATTAAGTAATAGTCTTTTAACTTAGTTTCTTAGTGATGAAGTAACCTAAGATTTGGTGATGGAGAATTAGAAAATACTGAAACTGTTTACATTTATTATACCATAATACAATATGAATATGGTGAATAAATATACTATCGAGACTCATTAGATAATTTGAATGATTTCAAATGTATATGGAATATGAGTCATTAAGTAATAGTATTTTATCTTAGTTTCTTAGTGATGAAGTAACCTAAGATTTGGTGATGGAGAACTAGAAAATACCGAAATTGTTTACATCTATTATACCATAATGCAATATGAATATGGTGGATAAATATACTATCGAGACTCATTAGATAATTTGAATTATTTCAAATGTATATGGAATATGTGTCATTAAGTAATAGTCTTTTAACTTAGTTTCTTAGTGATGACGTAACCTAAGATTTGGTGATGGAGAATTAGAAAATACTGAAACTGTTTACATCTATTATACCATAATACAATATGAATATGGTGGTTAAATATACTATCGAGACTCATTAGATAATTTGAATTATTTCAAATGTATATTGAATATGTGTCATTAAGTAATAGTCTTTTAACTTAGTTTCTTAGTGATGAAATAACCTATGATTTGGTGATGGAGAATTAGAAAATACTTAAACAGTTTACATCTATTATACCATAATACAATATGAATATAGTGGATAAGTATACTATCGAGATTCATTAGATAATTTGAATTATTTCAAATGTATATGAAATATGTGTCATTAAGTAATAGTCTTTTAACTTAGTTTCTTGGTGAAGAAGTAACTTAAAATTTGGTGATGGAAAAGAAGGAAAATACTGAAATTGTTTACATCTATTATACCAAAATACAATATGAATATGGTGAATAAATATACTATCGAGACTCATTAGATGATTTGAATTATTTCAAATGTATATGGAATATGTGTCATTAAGTAATAGTCTTTTAACTTAGTTTCTTGGTGAAGAAGTAACTTAAAATTTGGTGATGGAAAAGAAGGAAAATACTAAAATTGTTTACATCTATTATACCAAAATACAATATGAATATGGTGAATAAATATACTATCGAGACTCATTAGATAATTTGAATTATTTCAAATGTATATGGAATATGTGTCATTAAGTAATAGTCTTTTAACTTAGTTTCTTAGTGATGAAGTAACCTAAGATTTGGTAATGGAGAATTAGAAAATACTGAAACTGTTTAAATCTATTATAACATAATACAATATGAATACGGTGGGTAAATATACTATGGAGACTCATTAGATAATTTTAATTATTTCAAATGTATATGGAATATGTGTCGTTAAGTAATAGTCTTTTAACTTAGTTTCTTAGTGATGAAATAACCTATGATTTGGTGATGGAGAATTAGAAAATACTGAAACTGTTTACATCTATTATACCATAATACAATATGAATATGGTGGATAAATATACTATCGAGACTCATTAGATAATTTGAATTATTTCAAATGTATATGGAATATGTGTCATTAAGTAATAGTCTTTTAACTTAGTTTCTTAGTGATGAAGTAACCTAAGATTTGGTGATTGAAAAGAAGGAAAATACTGAAATTGTTTACATCTATTATACCAAAATACAATATAAATATGATGAATAAATATACTATCGAGACTCATTAGATAATTTGAATTATTTCAAATGTATATGGAATATGTGTCATTAAGAAATAGCCTTTTAACGTAGTTTCTTAGTGATGAAGTAACCTAAGATTTGGTGATGGAGAATTAGAAAATACTGAAACTGTTCACATCTATTATAACATAATACAATATGAATATGATGGGTAAATATACTATCGAGACTCATTAGATAATTTGAATTATTTAAAATTTATATGGAATATGTGTCATTAAGTAATAGTCTTTTAACTTAGTTTCTTAGTGATGAAGTAACCTAAGATTTGGTGATGGAGAATTAGAAAATACTGAAACTGTTTACATTTATTATACCATAATACAATATGAATATGGTGAATAAATATACTATCGAGACTCATTAGATAATTTGAATGATTTCAAATGTATATGGAATATGAGTCATTAAGTAATAGTATTTTATCTTAGTTTCTTAGTGATGAAGTAACCTAAGATTTGGTGATGGAGAATTATAAAATACCGAAACTGTTTACATCTATTATACCATAATGCAATATGAATATGGTGGATAAATATACTATCGAGACTCATTAGATAATTTGAATTATTTCAAATGTATATGGAATATGTGTCATTAAGTAATAGTCTTTTAACTTAGTTTCTTAGTGATGACGTAACCAAATATTTGGTGATGGAGAATTATAAAACACTGAAACTGTTTACATCTATTATACCACAATACAATATGAATATGGTGAATAAATATACTATCGAGACTCATTAGATAATTTGAATTATTTCAAATGTATATGCAATATGTGTCATTAAGTAATAGTCTTTTAACTTAGTTTCTTAGTGATGAAATAACCTATGATTTGGTGATGGAGAATTAGAAAATACTAAAACTGTTTACATCTATTATACCATAATACAATATGAATATAGTGGATAAATATACTATCGAGACTCATTAGATAATTTGAATTATTTCAAATGTATATGGAATATGTGTCATTAAGTAATAGTCTTTTAACTTAGTTTCTTGGTGAAGAAGTAACTTAAAATTTGGTGATGGAAAAGAAGGAAAATACTGAAATTGTTTACATCTATTATACCAAAATACAATATGAATATGGTGAATAAATATACTATCGAGACTCATTAGATGATTTGAATTATTTCAAATGTATATGGAATATGTATCATTAAGTAATAGTCTTTTAACTTAGTTTCTTAGTGATGAAGTAACCTAAGATTTGGTGATGGAGAATTAGAAAATACTGAAACTGTTCACATCTATTATAACATGATACAATATGAATATGGTGGGTAAATATACTATCGAGACTCATTAGATAATTTGAATTATTTCAAATGTATATGGAATATGTGTCATTAAGTAATAGTCTTTTAACTTAGTTTCTTAGTGATGAAGTAACCTAAGATTTGGTGATGCAGAATTAGAAAATACTGAAACTGTTTACATTTATTATACCATAATACAATATGAATATGGTGAATAAATATATTATGGAGACTCATTAGATAATTTGAATTATTTCAATTGTATATGGAATATGTGTCATTAAGTAATAGTCTTTTAACTTAGATTCTTAGTGATGAACTAACCTAAGATTTGGTGATGGAGAATTAGAAAATACTGAAATTGTTTACATCTATTATACCATAATACAATATGAATATGGTCGATAAATATACTATTGAGACTCATTAGATAATTTTAATTATTTCAAATGTATATGGAATATGTGTCATTAAGTAATAGTCTTTTAACTTAGTTTCTTAGTGATGAACTAACCTAAGATTTGGTGATGGAGAATTAGAAAATACTGAAACTGTTTACATCTATTATACCATAATACAATATGAATATGGTGAATAAATATACTATCGAGACTCATTAGATAATTTGAATTATTTCAAATGTATATGGAATATGTGTCATTAAGTAATAGTTTTTTAACTTAGTTTCTTAGTGATGAAGTAACCTAAGATTTGGTGATGGAGAATTAGAAAATACTAAAACTGTTTACATCTATTATACCATAATACAATATGAATATGGTGGATAAATATACTATCGAGACTCATTAGATAATTTGAATTATTTCAAATGTATATGGAATATGTGTCATTAAGTAATAGTCTTTTATCTTAGTTTCTTACTGATGAAGTAACCTAAAATTTGGTGATGGAGAATTATAAAATACTGTAACTGTTTACATCTATTATAACATAATACAATATGAATATGGTGGGTAAATATACTATCGAGACTCATTAGATAATTTGAATTATTTCAAATGTATATGGAATATGTGTCATTAAGTAATAGTCTTTTAACTTAGTTTCTTAGTGATGAAGTAACCTAAGATTTGGTGATGGATAATTAGAAAATACTGAAACTGTTTACATCTATTATACCATAATACAATATGAATATGGTGAATAAATATACTATCGAGACTCATTAGAGATTTGAATTATTTCAAATGTATATGGAATATGTTTCATTAAGTAATAGTCTTTTAACTTAGTTTCTTAGTGATGAAGTAACCTAAGATTTGTCGATGGAGAATTAGAAAATACTGAAACTGTTTACATGTATTATACCATAATACAATATGAATATGGTGAATTAATATACTATCGAGACTCATTAGATAATTTGAATTATTTCAAATGTATATGTAATATGTGTCATTAAGTAATAGTATTTTAACTTAGTTTCTTAGTGATGTAATAACCTATGATTTGGTGATGGAGAATTAGAAAATACTGAAACTGTTCACATCTATTATAACATAATACAATATGAATATGGTGGTTAAATATACTATCGAGACTCATTAGATAATTTGAATTATTTCAAATGTATATGGAATATGTGTCATTAAGTAATAGTCTTTTAACTTAGTTTCTTGTAAAGAAGTAACTTAAAATTTGGTGATGGAAAAGAAGGAAAATACTGAAATTGTTTACATCTATTATACCAAAATACAATATGAATATGGTGAATAAATATACTATCGAGACTCATTAGATAATTTGAATTATTTCAAATGTATATGGATTATGTGTCATTAAGTAATAGTCTTTTAACTTAGTTTCTTAGTGATGAAGTAACCTAAGATTTGGTGATGGAGAATTAGAAAATACTAAAACTGTTTACATCTATTATACCATAATACAATATGAATATGGTGGATAAATATACTATCGAGACTCATTAGATAATTTGAATTATTTCAAATGTATATGGAATATGTGTCATTAAGTAATAGTCTTTTAACTTAGTTTCTTGGTGAAGAAGTAACTTAAAATTTGGTGATGGAAAAGAAGGAAAATACTGAAATTGTTTACATCTATTATACCAAAATATAATATAAATATGGTGAATAAATATACTATCGAGACTCATTAGATAATTTGAATTATTTAAAATGTATATGGAATATCCTTTTAACTTAGTTTCTTAGTGATGAAGTAACCTAAAATTTGGTGATGGAGAATTAGAAAATATTGAAACTGTTCACATCTATTATAACATAATACAATAAGAATATGGTGGTTAAATATACTATCGAGACTCATTAGATAATTTGAATTATTTCAAATGTATATGGAATATGTGTCATTAAGTAATAGTCTTTTAACTTAGTTTCTTAGTGATGAAGTAACCTAAGATTTGGTGATGGAGAATTAGAAAATACTGAAACTGTTTACATTTATTATACCATAATACAATATGAATATGGTGAATAAATATACTATCGAGACTCTTTAGATAATTTGAATTATTTCAAATGTATATGGAATATGTGTCATTAAGTAATAGTCTTTTAACTTAGTTTCTTAGTGATGAAGTAACCTAAGATTTGGTGATGGAGAATTAGAAAATACTGAAACTGTTTACATTTATTATACCATAATGCAATATGAATATGGTGGATAAATATACTATCGAGACTCATTAGATAATTTGAATTATTTCAAATGTATATGGAATATGTGTCATTAAGTAATAGTCTTTTAACTTAGTTTCTTAGTGATGAAGTAACCTAAGATTTGGTGATGGAGAATTAGAAAATACTGAAACTGTTTACATCTATTATACCATAATACAATATGAATATGGTGAATAAATATACTATCGAGACTCACTAGATAATTTGAATTATTTCAAATGTATATGGAATATGTGTCATTAAGTAATAGTCTTTTAACTTAGTTTCTTAGTGATGAAATAACCTATGATTTGGTGATGGAGAATTAGAAAATACTGAAACTGTTTACATCTATTATACCATAATACAATATGAATATGGTGGATAAATATACTATCGAGACTCATTAGATAAATTGAATTATTTCAAATGTATATGGAATATGTGTCATTAAGTAATAGTCTTTTAACTTAGTTTCTTGGTGAAGAAGTAACTTAAAATTTGGTGATGGAAAAGAAGGAAAATACTGAAATTGTTTACATCTATTATACCAAAATACAATATGAATATGGTGAATAAATATACTATCAGGACTCATTAGATAATTTGAATTATTTCAAATGTATATGGAATATGTGTCATTAAGTAATAGTCTTTTAACTTAGTTTCTTAGTGATGAAGTAACCTAAGATTTGGTGATGGAGAATTAGAAAATACCGAAACTGTTCACATCTATTATAACATAATACAATATGAATATGGTGGGTAAATATACTATCGAGACTCATTAGATAATTTGAATTATTTCAAATGTATATGGAATATGTGTCATTAAGTAATAGTCTTTTAACTTAGTTTCTTAGTGATGAAGTAACCTAAGATTTGGTGATGTAGAATTAGAAAATACTGAAACTGTTTACATTTATTATACCATAATACAATATGAATATGGTGAATAAATATACTATCGAGACTCATTAGATAATTTGAATTATTTCAAATGTATATGGAATATGTGTCATTAAGTAATAGTCTTTTAACTTAGATTCTTAGTGATGAACTAACCTAAGATTTGGTGATGGAGAATTAGAAAATACTGAAATTGTTTACATCTATGATACCATAATACAATATGAATATGGTGGATAAATATACTATCGAGACTCATTAGATAATTTGAATTATTTCAAATGTATATGGAATATGTGTCATTAAGTAATAGTCTTTTAACTTAGTTTCTTAGTGATGAACAAACCTAAGATTTGGTGATGGAGAATTAGAAAATACTGAAATTGTTTACATGTATTATACCATAATACAATATGAATATGGTGAATAAATATACTATCGAGACTCATTGGATAATTTGAATTATTTCAAATGTATATGGAATATGAGTCATTAAGTAATAGTCTTTTAACTTAGTTTCTTAGTGATGAAGTAACCTAAGATTTGGTGATGGAAAAGAAGGAAAATACTGAAATTGTTTACATCTATTAAACCAAAATACAATATGAATATGGTGAATAAATATACTATCGAGACTCATTAGATAATTTGAATTATTTCAAATGTATATGGAATATGTGTCATTAAGTAATAGTCTTTTAACTTAGTTTCTTAGTGATGAAGTAACCTAAGATTTGGTGATGGAGAATTAGAAAATACTGAAACTGTTTACATTTATTATACCATAATACAATATGAATATGGTAAATAAATATACTATCGAGACTCATTAGATAATTTGAATTATTTCAAATGTATATGGAATATGTGTCATTAAATAATAGTCTTTTAACTTAGTTTCTTAGTGATGAAGTAACCTAAGATTTGGTGATGGAGAATTAGAAAATACTGAAACTGTTTACATTTATTATACCATAATACAATATGAATATGGTAAATAAATATACTATCGAGACTCATTAGATAATTTGAATTATTTCAAATGTATATGGAATATGTGTCATTAAGTAATAGTCTTTTAACTTAGTTTCTTAGTGATGAAGTAACCTAAGATTTGGTGATGGAGAATTAGAAAATACTGAAATTGTTTACATCTATTATACCATAATACAATATGAATATGGTGGATAAATATACTATCGAGACTCATTAGATAATTTGAATTATTTCAAATGTATATGGAATATGTGTCATTAAGTAATAGTCTTTTAACTTAGTTTCTTAGTGATGAAGTAACCTAAGATTTGGTGATGTAGAATTAGAAAATACTGAAATTGTTTACATCTATTATACCATAATACAATATGAATATGGTGGATAAATATACTATCGAGACTCATTAGATAATTTGAATTATTTCAAATGTATATGGAATATGTGTCATTAAGTAATAGTCCTTTAACTTAGTTTCTTAGTGATGAAGTAACCTAAGATTTGGTGATGGAGATTTAGAAAATACTGAAATTGTTTACATCTATTATACGATAATACAATAAGAATATGGTGGGTAAATATACTATCGAGACTCATTAGATAATTTGAATTATTTCAAATGTATATGGAATATGTGTCATTAAGTAATAGTATTTTAACTTAGTTTCTTAGTGATGAAGTAACCTAAGATTTGGTGATGGAGAATTAGAAAATACTGAAACTGTTTACATGTATTATACCATAATAAATTATGAATATGGTGAATAAATGTACTATCGAGACTCATTAGATAATTTCAATTATTTCAAATGTATATAGAATATGTGTCATTAAGTAATAGTCTTTTAACTTATTTTCTTAGTGATGAAGTAACCTAAGATTTGGTGATGGAGAATTAGAAAATACTGAAACTGTTTACATCTATTATACCATAATACAATATGAATATGGTGGATAAATATACTAGAGACTCATTAGATAATTTGAATTATTTCAAATGTATATGGAATATGTGTCATTAAGTAATAGTCTTTTAACTTAGTTTCTTGGTGAAGAAGTAACTTAAAATTTGGTGATGGAAAATAAGGAAAATACTGTAACTGTTTACATCTATTATACCAAAATACAATATGAATATGGTGAATAAATATACTATCGAGACTCATTAGATAATTTGAATTTTTTCAAATGTATATGGAATATGAGTCATCAAGTAATAGTTTTTTATCTTAGTTTCTTAGTGATGAAGTATCCTAAGATTTGGTGATGGAGAATTAGAAAATACTAAAACTGTTTACATCTATTATACCATAATGTAATATGAATATGGTGGATAAATATACTATCGAGACTCATTAGATAATTTGAATTATTTCAAATGTATATGGAATATGTGTCATTAAGTAATAGTCTTTTAACTTAGTTTCTTAGTGATGAAGTAACCTAAGATTTGGTGATGGAGAATTAGAAAATACTGAAATTGTTTACATCTATTATACCATAATACAATATGAATATGGTGAATAAATATACTATCGAGACTCATTAGATAATTTGAATTATTTAAAATGTATATGGAATATCCTTTTAACTTAGTTTCTTAGTGATGAAGTAACCTATGATTTGGTGATGGAGAATTAGAAAATACTGAAACTGTTTACATCTATTATACCATAATAAAATATGAATATGGTGGATAAATATACTATCGAGACTCATTAGATAATTTGAATTATTTCAAATGTATATGGAATATGTGTCATTAAGTAATAGTCTTTTAACTTAGTTTCTTGGTGAAGAAGTAACTTAAAATTTGGTGATGGAAAAGAAGGAAATTACTAAAATTGTTTACATCTATTATACCAAAATACAATATGAATATGGTGAATAAATATACTATCGAGACTCATTAGATAATTTGAATTATTTCGAATGTATATGGAATATGTGTCATTAAGTAATAGTCTTTTAACTTAGTTTCTTAGTGATGAAGTAACCTAAGATTTGGTGATGGAGAATTAGAAAATACTAAAACTGTTTACATCTATTATACCATAATACAATATGAATATGGTGGATAAATATACTATCGAGACTCATTAGATAATTTGAATTATTTCAAATGTATATGGAATATGTGTCATTAAGTAATAGTCTTTTAACTTAGTTTCTTGGTGAAGAAGTAACTTAAAATTTGGTGATGGAAAAGAAGGAAAATACTGAAATTGTTTACATCTATTATACCAAAATACAATATAAATATGGTGAATAAATATACTATCGAGACTCATTAGATAATTTGAATTATTTAAAATGTATATGGAATATCCTTTTAACTTAGTTTCTTAGTAATGAAGTAACCTAAAATTTGGTGATGGAGAATTAGAAAATACTGAAACTGTTCACATCTATTATAACATAATACAATATGAATATGGTGGTTAAATATACTATCGAGACTCATTAGATAATTTGAATTATTTCAAATGTATATGGAATATGTGTCATTAAGTAATAGTCTTTTAACTTAGTTTCTTAGTGATGAAGTAACCTAAGATTTGGTGATGGAGAATTAGAAAATACTGAAACTGCTTACATTTATTATACCATAATACAATATGAATGTGGTGAATAAATATACTATCGAGACTCTTTAGATAATTTGAATTATTTCAAATATATATGGAATATGTGTCATTAAGTAATAGTCTTTTAACTTAGTTTCTTAGTGATGAAGTAACCTAAGATTTGGTGATGGAGAATTAGAAAATACTGAAACTGTTTACATTTATTATACCATAATGCAATATGAATATGGTGGATAAATATACTATCGAGACTCATTAGATAATTTGAATTATTTCAAATGTATATGGAATATGTGTCATTAAGTAATAGTCTTTTAACTTAGTTTCTTAGTGATGAAGTAACCTAAGATTTGGTGATGGAGAATTAGAAAATACTGAAACTGTTTACATCTATTATACCATAATACAATATGAATATGGTGAATAAATATACTATCGAGACTCACTAGATAATTTGAATTATTTCAAATGTATATGGAATATGTGTCATTAAGTAATAGTCTTTTAACTTAGTTTCTTAGTGATGAAATAACCTATGATTTGGTGATGGAGAATTAGAAAATACTGAAACTGTTTACATCTATTATACCATAATACAATATGAATAAGGTGGATAAATATACTATCGAGACTCATTAGATAAATTGAATTATTTCAAATGTATATGGAATATGTGTCATTAAGTAATAGTCTTTTAACTTAGTTTCTTGGTGAAGAAGTAACTTAAAATTTGGTGATGGAAAAGAAGGAAAATACTGAAATTGTTTACATCTATTATACCAAAATACAATATGAATATGGTGAATAAATATACTATCAGGACTCATTAGATAATTTGAATTATTTCAAATGTATATGGAATATGTGTCATTAAGTAATAGTCTTTTAACTTAGTTTCTTAGTGATGAAGTAACCTAAGATTTGGTGATGGAGAATTAGAAAATACCGAAACTGTTCACATTTATTATAACATAATACAATATGAATATGGTGGGTAAATATACTATCGAGACTCATTAGATAATTTGAATTATTTCAAATGTATATGGAATATGTGTCATTAAGTAATAGTCTTTTAACTTAGTTTCTTAGTGATGAAGTAACCTAAGATTTGGGGATGGAGAATTAGAAAATACTAAAACTGTTTACATTTATTATACCATAATACAATATGAATATGGTGAATAAATATACTATCAAGACTCATTAGATAATTTGAATTATTTCAAATGTATATGGAATATGTGTCATTAAGTAATAGTCTTTTAACTTAGATTCTTAGTGATGAACTAACCTAAGATTTGGTGATGGAGAATTAGAAAATACTGAAATTGTTTACATCTATGATACCATAATACAATATGAATATGGTGGATAAATATACTATCGAGACTCATTAGATAATTTGAATTATTTCAAATGTATATGGAATATGTGTCATTAAGTAATAGTCTTTTAACTTAGTTTCTTAGTGATGAACTAACCTAAGATTTGGTGATGGAGAATTAGAAAATACTGAAATTGTTTACATGTATTATACCATAATACAATATGAATATGGTGAATAAATATACTATCGAGACTCATTAGATAATTTGAATTATTTCAAATGTATATGGAATATTAGTCATTAAGTAATAGTCTTTTAACTTAGTTTCTTAGTGATGAAGTAACCTAAGATTTGGTGATGGAAAAGAAGGAAAATACTGAAATAGTTTACATCGATTATACCAAAATACAATATGAATATGGTGAATAAATATACTATCGAGACTCATTAGATAATTTGAATTATTTCAAATGTATATGGAATATGTGTCATTAAGTAAAAGTCTTTTAACTTAGTTTCTTAGTGATGAAGTAACCTAAGATTTGGTGATGGAGAATTAGAAAATACTGAAACTGTTCACATCTATTATAACATAATACAATATGAATATGGTGGGTAAATAGACTATCGAGACTCATTAGATAATTTGAATTATTTCAAATGTATATGGAATATGTGTCATTAAGTAATAGTCTTTTAACTTAGTTTCTTAGTGATGAAGTAACCTAAGATTTGGTGATGGAGAATTAGAAAATACTGAAACTGTTTACATTTATTATACCATAATACAATGTGAATATGGTAAATAAATATACTATCGAGACTCATTAGATAATTTGAATTATTTCAAATGTATATGGAATATGTGTCATTAAGTAATAGTCTTTTAACTTAGATTCTTAGTGATGAACTAACCTAAGATTTGGTGATGGAGAATTAGAAAATACTGAAATTGTTTACATCTATTATACCATAATACAATATGAATATGGTGGATAAATATACTATCGAGACTCATTAGATAATTTGAATTATTTCAAATGTATATGGAATATGTGTCATTAAGTAATAGTCTATTAACTTAGTTTCTTAGTGATGAAGTAACCTAAGATTTGGTGATGGAGAATTAGAAAATACTGAAACTGTTTACATCTATTATAACATAATACAATATGAATATGATGGGTAAATATACTATCGAGACTCATTAGATAATTTGATTTATTTTAAATGTATATGGAATATGTGTCATTAAGTAATAGTCTTTTAACTTAGTTTCTTAGTGATGAAGTAACCTAAGATTTGGTGATGGAGAATTAGAAAATACTGAAACTGTTTACATTTATTATACCATAATACAATATGAATATGGTGAAAAAATATACTATCGAGACTCCTTAGATAATTTGAATTATTTCAAATGTATATGGAATATGTGTCATTAAGTAATAGTCTTTTAACTTAGATTCTTAGTGATGAACTAACCTAAGATTTGGTGATGGAGAATTAGAAAATACTGAAATTGTTTACATCTATTATACCATAATACAATATGAATATGGTGGATAAATATACTATCGAGACTCATTAGATAATTTGAATTATTTCAAATGTATATGGAATATGTGTCATTAAGTAATAGTCCTTTAACTTAGTTTCTTAGTGATGAAGTAACCTAAGATTTGGTGATGGAGATTTAGAAAATACTGAAATTGTTTACATCTATTATACGATAATACAATAAGAATATGGTGGGTAAATATACTATCGAGACTCATTAGATAATTTGAATTATTTCAAATGTATATGGAATATGTGTCATTAAGTAATAGTATTTTAACTTAGTTTCTTAGTGATGAAGTAACCTAAGATTTGGTGATGGAGAATTAGAAAATACTGAAACTGTTTACATGTATTATACCATAATACAATATGAATATGGTGGATAAATATACTAGAGACTCATTAGATAATTTGAATTATTTCAAATGTATATGGAATATGTGTCATTAAGTAATAGTCTTTTAACTTAGTTTCTTGGTCAAGAAGTAACTTAAAATTTGGTGATGGAAAAGAAGGAAAATACTGTAACTGTTTACATCTATTATACCAAAATACAATATGAATATGGTGAATAAATATACTATCGAGACTCATTAGATAATTTGAATTATTTCAAATGTATATGGAATATGAGTCATTAAGTAATAGTCTTTTATCTTAGTTTCTTAGTGATGAAGTATCCTAAGATTTGGTGATGGAGAATTAGAAAATACTAAAACTGTTTACATCTATTGTACCATAATGTAATATGAATATGGTGGATAAATATACTATCGAGACTCATTAGATAATTTGAATTATTTCAAATGTATATGGAATATGTGTCATTAAGTAATAGTCTTTTAACTTAGTTTCTTAGTGATGAAGTAACCTAAGATTTGGTGCTGGAGAGGAATATGTGTCATTAAGTAATAGTCTTTTAACTTAGTTTCTTAGTGATGAAGTAACCTATGATTTGGTGATGGAGAATTAGAAAATACTGAAACTGTTTACATGGATTATACCATAATACAATATGAATATGGTGATTAATATACTATCGAGACTCATTAGATAATTTGAATTATTTCAAATGTATATGGAATATGTGTCACTAAGTAATAGTCTTTTAACTTAATTTCTTAGTGATGAACTAACCTAAGATTTGGTGATGGAGAATTAGAAAATACTGAAACTGCTTTCATCTATTATACCATAATACAATATGAATATGGTGGGTAAATATACTATCGAGACTCATTAGATAATTTGAATTATTACAAATGTATATGGAATATGAGTCATTAAGTAATAGTCTTTTAACTTAGTTTCTTAGTGATGAAGTATCCTAAGATTTGGTGATGGAGAATTAGAAAATACTGAAACTGTTTACATCTATTATACCATAATACAATATGAATATGGTGGATAGATATACTCTCGAGACTCATTAGATAATTTGAATTATTTCAAATGTATATGGAATATGTGTCATTAAGTAATAGTCTTTTAACTTAGTTTCTTAGTGATGAAGTAACCTAAGATTTGGTGATGTATAACTAGAAAATACTGATACTGTTTACATCTATTATACCATAATACAATATGAATATGGTGAATAATTATACTATCGAAACTCAATATATAATTTTAATTATTTCAAATAAATATGGAATATGTGTCATTAAGTAATAGTCTTTTTACTTAGTTTCTTAGTGATGAAGTATCCTAAGGTTTGGTGATGGAGAAGAAGGAAAATACTGAAACTGTTTACATCTATTACACCATAATACAATATGAATATGGTGGATAAATATACTATCGAGACTCATTAGATAATTTGAATTATTTCAAATGTATATGGAATATGTGTTATTAAGTAATAGTCTTTTAACTTAGTTTCTTAGTGATGAAGTATCATAAGAGTTGGTGATGGAGAATTAGAAAATACTGAAATTGTTTACATCTATTATACCATAATACAATATGAATATGGTGGATAAATATACTATCGAGACTCAATAGATAATTTGAATTATTTCAAATGTATATGGAATATGTGTCATTAAGTAATAGTCTTTTAACTTAGTTTCTTAGTGATGAAGTAACCTAAGGTTTGGTGATGGAGAAGAAGGAAAATACTGAAACTGTTTACATCTATTACACCATAATACAATATGAATATGGTGGATAAATATACTATCGAGACTCATTAGATAATTTGAATTATTTCAAATGTATATGGAATATGTGTCATTAAGTAATAGTATTTTAACTTAGTTTCTTAGTGATGAAGTATCCTAAGATTTGGTGATGTAGAATTAGAAAATACTGAAACTGTTTACATCTATTACACCATAATACAATATGAATATGGTGGATAAATATAATATCGAGACTCATTAGATAATTTGAATTATTTCAAATGTATATGGAATATGTGTCATTAAGTAATAGTATTTTAACTTAGTTTCTTAGTGATGAAGTATCCTAAGATTTGGTGATGTAGAATTAGAAAATATTGAAATTGTTTACATCTATTATACCATAATACAATATGAATATGGTGGATAAATATACTATCGAGACTCATTAGATAATTTGAATTATTTCAAATGTATATGGAATATGTGTCATTAAGTAATAGTCTTTTAACTTAGTTTCTTAGTGATGAAGTAACCTAAGGTTTTGTAATGGAGAAGAAGGAAAATACTGAAACTGTTTACATCTATTACACAATAATACAATATGAATATGGTGGATAAATATACTATCGAGACTCATTAGATAATTTGAATTATTTCAAATGTATATGGAATATGTGTCATTAAGTAATAGTCTTTTAACTTAGTTTCTTAGTGATGAAGTAACCTAAGATTTGGTAATGGAGAATTAGAAAATACTGAAATTGTTTACATCTATTATACAAAAATACAATATGAATATGGTGAATAAATATACTATCGAGACTCGTTAGATAATTTGAATTATTTCAAATGTATATGGAATATGTGTCATTAAGTAATAGTCTTTTAACTTAGTTTCTTAGTGATGAAGTAACCTAAGATTTGGTGATGGAGAATTAGAAAATACTGAAACTGTTTACATCTATTATACCATAATACAATATGAATATGGTGGGTAAATATACTATCGAGACTCATTAGATAATTTGAATTATTTCAAATGTATATGGAATATGCTTCATTAAGTAATAGTCTTTTAACTTAGTTTCTTAGTGATGAAGTATCCTAAGATTTGGTGATGGAGAATTAGAAAATACTGAAACTGTTTACATCTATTACACAATAATACAATATGAATATGGTGGATAAATATACTATCGAGACTCATTAGATAATATGAATTATTTCAAATGTATTTGGAATATGTGTCATTAAGTAACAGTCTTTTAACTTAGTTTCTTAGTGATGAAGTAACCTAAGATTTGGTGATGGAGAATTAGAAAATACTGAAACTGTTTACATCTATTATACCATAATACAATATGAATATGGTGAATAAATATACTATCGAGACTCATTAGATAATTTGAATTATTTCAAATGTATATGGAATATGTGTCATTAAGTAATAGTCTTTTAACTTAGTTTCTTACTGAAGAAGTAACCTAAAATTTCGTGATGGAGAAGAAGGAAAATACTGAAATTGTTTACATCTATTATACCATAATACAATATGAATATGGTGGATAAATATACTATCGAGACTCATTAGATAATTTGAATTATTTCAAATGTATATGGAATATGTGTCATTAAGTAATAGTCTTTTAACTTAGTTTCTTAGTGATGAAGTAACCTAAGGTTTTGTAATGGAGAAGAAGGAAAATACTGAAACTGTTTACATCTATTACACAATAATACAATATGAATATGGTGGATAAATATACTATCGAGACTCATTAGATAATTTGAATTATTTCAAATGTATATGGAATATGTGTCATTAAGTAATAGTCTTTTAACTTAGTTTCTTAGTGATGAAGTAACCTAAGATTTGGTGATGGAGAATTAGAAAATACTGAAACTGTTTACATCTATTATACCATAATACAATATGAATATGGTGAATAAATATACTATCGAGACTCATTAGATAATTTGAATTATTTCAAATGTATATGGAATATGTGTCATTAAGTAATAGTCTTTTAACTTAGTTTCTTAGTGAAGAAGTAACCTAAAATTTGGTGATGGAGAAGATGGAAAATACTGAAATTGTTTACATCTATTATACCATAATACAATATGAATATGGTGGATAAATATACTATCGAGACTCATTAGATAATTTGAATTATTTCAAATGTATATATAATATGTGTCATTAAGTAATAGTCTTTTAACTTAGTTTCTTGGTGAAGAAGTAACCTAAAATTTGGTGATGGAAAAGAAGGAAAATACTGAAATTGTTTACATCTATTATACAAAAATACAATATGAATATGGTGAATAAATATACTATCGAGACTCGTTAGATAATTAGAATTATTTCAAATGTATATGGAATATGTGTCATTAAGTAATAGTCTTTTAACTTAGTTTCTTAGTGATGAAGTAACCTAAGATTTGGTGATGGAGAATTAGAAAATACTGAAACTGTTTACATCTATTATACCATAATACAATATGAATATGGTGGGTAAATATACTATCGAGACTCATTAGATAATTTGAATTATTTCAAATGTATATGGAATATGCTTCATTAAGTAATAGTCTTTTAACTTAGTTTCTTAGTGATGAAGTATCCTAAGATTTGGTGATGGAAAATTAGAAAATACTGAAACTGTTTACATCTATTACACAATAATACAATATGAATATGGTGGATAAATATACTATCGAGACTCATTAGATAATTTGAATTATTTCAAATGTATTTGGAATATGTGTCATTAAGTAACAGTCTTTTAACTTAGTTTCTTAGTGATGAAGTAACCTAAGATTTGGTGATGGAGAATTAGAAAATACTGAAACTGTTTACATCTATTATACCATAATACAATATGAATATGGTGAATAAATATACTATCGAGACTCATTAGATAATTTGAATTATTTCAAATGTATATGGAATATGTGTCATTAAGTAATAGTCTTTTAACTTAGTTTCTTAGTGAAGAAGTAACCTAAAATTTGGTGATGGAGAAGAAGGAAAATACTGAAATTGTTTACATCTATTATACCATAATACAATATGAATATGGTGGATAAATATACTGTGATCGGTGGATCTGGAACTGACTGTTTAACGCTGGTTCGCGAAATGTCGCGGAAGCAAGAGTCGCCACCGTCTTTTATTTTCTCCAAATGGAAAGGACAAAAGCACAGAAAAATTCCTTATAGAGATTGCTCTCGGTTCGGGAGGTAGATTATAGAAAGGAAAGGTGTTAGCACCCTTTCTATCCGTGGTTATCCACGGGCTCTTAGATACTTGCTCATTGTGTTTTCAAAAATGGTTTGTTCGCTTTTCAATTGTGGGTTTTAAAAAAGTTTCTTTGAAAATTTCAGTTCGACTCTTGTATCGGTCCTCAAGAGTGTTTGAAAAATTGCTTTCGAAAGCTTTTTGAAAAGGTGTCGGTGTGAAAAGTATTTTTTGAATTTGTTTTGAAATTAGAGCAAGTATCTAGAGTCGTCTACCTACCCTAAGGAATTCGTCTGTGTAAATGTCCTTTAAAGTAATGCCATCCCACCATTGAGAGGTAGGTAGCACCACCGTTGGAGGTGTTCGGGTCAATTCGAGGTTCGGGACATGGTGATCACCAGAGCAATGGGAAGATACCTTAGAAGCTACCCTCATGCCAGGTTCCCGGATCATGAGGACTTACTAAGACATCCTCTACTCGACAATCACCTTTCGAGGCAAGGCAACAGTGAGGCGTACCCTAGGGGTGGTGTGTGATTCGTGTGTCGTTTTCATTTATTTTTGTCTTATTCATGTCATGGGTGATCTACACATTTGTTTTTATTTTATCATTTATTCTTGCATGCCTTGATTAACATTTAAAAGTGCGAGAAGTAAAGATTCTAAGCTATTACAAAAGGCGCGGGTCCACATCGCCAAAATTTCTTGAACCCGATTTTACAGAAAATAAAGAAAGTAAAGGTAAAGTGCGAGAAATTAAAATGTTACACGGCCTTGGGAGAGATACATCAATATTATAAGAAATAAAATGAATATGCGAATTAAATAAGAATTAAAAAACGAGGGCGTTGGACCCTTTTTGCAAAATTAAATTAAATGATGAAATTAATTAATTAAAAAAAGAAAAGAAATTGTTTTTGGTATTTTGTATTTTATGATTTTTAATGAAAAAGAATTAATTAAAATAAGATGCTAACCCTAATTCTAGTTGTTTTTAATTTATTAAGAAAAGATTAAATTTTAACCTAATATTTAACCTAATTAATTTACATGCAATTTAATTACAAAAATAAATATTTTAATATTTAATCATTATGGAAGAAAAGAAAAAAAGATAAAAATTAATTAAACCCTAATTCTATAAGTTTTGAGTTTTAGTGAAAAAATATTAAGATTAAAAACCTAAATTTAAAACTAAGTGAATTAATGAATTTATTTACAAAAAATATTAAAATAAAAATATTTATTATTTTTTTTCTCTTTTCTGATTTTTTTTGGTGTTTTTTATATATTATGAAAATAATTGAATTAACAGAATTAATTAAAAAGAATAATAATTGAAAATAAAAAAAGAATAAAAAAAAAGAAAGATATTGCAAACCTCAGGGGGGTGTTGTCCCCAATTGTGAGGTGAAGCCCAGCAATTTGAGCCCAATTATTCATAGCCCGGCTGATTTTTTCACTCACGTACCCAAGCATTGACCCACGTGTACCGTGCTCTCCAGATCGTGGCCTTCTGATTGATCTCATTGGCCAAGTGAACGGCTTGATTTTGAAGGCGTATGGTGCGTCTTTACACTGAAACTACACATGAACATTAAAGGAAGAAAAATATGAAAGGGGGTGGGGACCTGGGATCGAACCCAGGTCCTATGGTTTACCAATGAGTGTGCTTGCCAGTTGATCCAAACGCGTTTTCTGTATGTTAGATATCAAACAAATATTATAAAATAAATCCACGCGTTAGTGCTTTTTACGCGCAAAAATTTAAACGCTCCAATCATCGCTCTACACATCATCATCTTCCTCGCGTTGTTCTTTTTTTCCTGAAACAAAGAAAGAACTGGCAACGGTTTTGCACCGTTCCAGAAAGTCACTTTCAAAAAAATAGCGAACAGGCCATAAGGCCTCATAAATTAGGCGCGAGGGTTGGTTTCTCTTCGTCCAAACATGATTGATTCAATGGTCCAGGTTTTGAGTGCCAATTTTTCCTTAAACGAAAACCCCCAATTCACAGCTTGAAAAAACCTAAAAGATGACAATGGTGGAATCTTGTACAATGCTCAAAAACACAATTAATTTACATGGTTAGCATTAGAATCTTATAATGAACACAAATCAAGCATAAAAAATTATTAAAAGTGTATGAATCGAGATGCAAGAGCATGAAATTTTTTCTGGACAGGGCATGTTCGTTTTACCAATTCTTGATGTTAGGATGGATGATTTGGATTGGAAATCCTTCCTTGAAGCTTCAGGAAGGTGATGGCACTAGTCTCTTTGCTTGAATCGTCCTCTAACCTTGTTTTCAGTTTTGAAGTTTTTAGGCCAAAAGTGTGAGTTTGATCTTCAGGTTCTTGCGCAGCTGAGTGGTTTTTAGGATTAGGTTTAGCATATGTATGTATAGGAGAGTGATTAGGGTTAAAAAAATTGATCCAAAACCTTTGCATTCATGGTTTGTAAGATTTGATTTTTCAAGATCTTTTTCAATATTTTTTCATGCTATTTTGTACAAATCATGGCCAATTCTCTTCAATTCTTTCCAAATCTAGCTATGCACGAAATATTGAGTATATAATATGCATAAAAAGATTTAAAACCTAGGTTTAGTATTTTTCATGTATTTATTTTAATTTAAATGAATTATTAATAATAAAAATCCAAATAAATAAATAAAAAATGATAAAAACTTCCCTTTGGGCCAAATGGTCGTGCATATGCCTTGGATGATGAATTGTGGAAGAAAAAGAAGCCCATTAGCAATTTTAGGTCATTTGAATCAAAGTTGACTTTTCAAAATATCCAAAAATTTCCCAATTTCCACAAGGCATAACTTGCTCAATTGTTAAGCTTTGCTCATGTTCTTGGACATTTTGGAAAGGTCTTTGAGTCCTCTAACCAATGCCTTTGGTCCCATGTCATTTTGATTTACCAATCTCAAGTTATGGCCTTTGACTTAAAGTCCCTTTTTGTTGACTTTTGAAAATGACCTATAATGTTGAAATTGATAACTTTTTATGAGAGCATTTATTGGACTTGAAGTGTGAAGAGGAGTTGTAGTAAATGTCTTTCTATTCAAAATGAGCTTTGGATGGAATTTTTCTGATAATCCATGTGAAAGTTATGCCCTGGTCAATTTACAGTTGACTTTTTCAGCTGTCCAAATAAGGAAACTTTTGCACCTTGATGATTTTTGAGCCAAGCTTTGAGAATCATGATCAAGCATTGATCAAATGATGTTTGTGGCTTCAAAATGAGATGTTGACCAAAAATTTGAACTTTTGACTGTCAAATGACCATTTTGCCCCTACAGTTGACTGTAGTGCAATTAGGGTTTTTGACTGTGCAATTTTGTACTGGAAGTCTTGAAACTTGATAGGAGGATGCTTGAACATGTTTATAGGCATGTGGGACTTGATTGGACCCTTGGAAACTTCATTTCCTTGATCAGAACAAAAACCCTAATTTTGACTCTTCAGGAGGCTCTTGAACTGTGCAACCCTTGGGGAATTTTGAAGCATGACTTGGCAATTTCTTGAAGAATATGGGAGGGCAAATTTTGGGGTACAACAGTTGCCCCTGTTCAATCTTCTTAGACCTGAGGATGCAGATTGGCTGACGTGCCTTTCGTAATCCGAAGGTGGAAGATGATTGAACACTAGAGTGCCTAGAAATTTGCACTCACATAGTAGCAGTGATGGTGGAAATGGGCTTATAGATGCCATTTAGAGATTGATGGATAGGATGATGGGCTTATAGATGCCATCTGGATGTGATGGAAGGTGGACGGGCTTATAGATGCCATCTGGATGTCGATCGCATAAGAGGTTCCTTAGCGAGAACTTGCATACTTGCAAAAAAAAAAGAAAATGATTACCTGACCTGTTACGGGGCTGGTCTTCAAACTCTTTGTATAGATGTGTCCTGACTGGTTACAGGAATCGGATCTTCGAATTCTTCAGACGTGCCCTGGCGAGATACAGGAATCGAGTCTGGTAATGTTGGTCTTCAACGGATACACCCTGGCAAGATTCAGGTATCAGATCCTCGAACTCTTCAGACACACCCTAGAAAGATACAGGAATCGGATCTGGTAATGCTAGTCTCCAACGGATACACCCTGGCAAGATTCAGGTATCGGATCCTCGAACTCTTCAGACACACCCTGGCAAGATACATGAATCGGATCTGGTATTCAGAAAGGTTGGTGAGTTGTCTCTACTGACAGGTTATTTCCATGGACGAGTGGTCTATAACGACGAGTGTCTATGACGACGAGTGTCTATGACGACGAGTGTCTATGACGACGAGTGTCTATGACGACGAGTGTCTATGACGACGAGTGTCTATGACGACGAGTGTCTATGACGACGAGTGTCTATGACGACGAGTGTTTATAACGACGAGTGTCTATAACGACGAGTGTCTATAACGACGAGTGTCTATCACGACGAGTGTCTATCACGACGAGTGTCTATAACGACGAGTGTCTATAACGACGAGTGTCTATAACGACGAGTGTCTATAACGACGAGTGTCTATAACGACGAGTGTCTATGACGACGGGTGTCTATGACGACGAGTGTCTATAACGACGGGTGTCTATAACGACGGGTGTCTATAACGACGAGTGTCTATAACGACGAGTGTCTATAACGACGAGTGTCTATAACGACGAGTGTCTATAACGACGAGTGTCTATAACGACGAGTGTCTATAACGACGGGTGTCTATAACGACGGGTGTCTATAACGACGGGTGTCTATAACGACGAGTGTCTATAACGACGAGTGTCTATAACAACGAGTGTCTATAACGACGAGTGTCTATAACGACGGGTGTCTATAACGACGGGTGTCTATAACGACGAGTGTCTATAACGACGGGTGTCTATAACGACGGGTGTCTATAACGACGGGTGTCTATAACGACGGGTGTCTATAACGACGGGTGTCTATAACGACGGGTGTCTATAACGACGGGTGTCTATAACGACGGGTGTCTATAACGACGAGTGTCTATAACGACGAGTGTCTATAACGACGAGTGTCTATAACGACGGGTGTCTATAACGACGGGTGTCTATAACGACGGGTGTCTATAACGACGAGTGTCTATAACGACGAGTGTCTATAACGACGAGTGTCTATGACGACGAGTGTCTATAACGACGAGTGTCTATAACGACGGGTTGAAGTAATTTTAACTGGACTTGTCTTCTTTTGACTGGATTTGTCTACTTTGACTGAATTTGTCTTTTTTGACATAGCTGATCATTTAACTGTATCCTTCCTGAAAGGTAAAGGTCAGTCCTATGTAATGCATGGTATGGATCATGCGGTGATATTCTCAGCATAAATGGGATTATGTGATATGATGCATGCATGCCATAATGTATGAAGATGCGATGTTTATTATGTTTTCGTCTTAGGAAAATGAATCCTTGACGGGTGCCAGGAAGTCACTCCTGGGCTGACATTAAAGAATAGATTTTACTTCCGCTGAAGATAGTTGCAAGAATACCGGTAGGAGAAGATAACTCCGTTGGGGAATAAACTTGGCGAATGATTACTCTGCAGGGAGAAAAGTACTCTAGTGATTTTGCTGGGAAGCAATACTCTGTGGGGAGAGAGGTACTCTGCTGAGTTTGATGAGAATAACTTGCTGGGGATACCATTGTTGGGTTGGAAGTGTTGATAGACTTTGCTGGGGGATAAGAATACTTCGCCGAGAACAATCTTCCCGTGGCTTTTGGCTAAGGATAACCCAATTATAAGCTCTGGTGGAGAAATAACCTTTGAATAAAACCGGGGAGACGCGTTCGCTCTGCAGGTAGTGGAGGTATCTTGGTCGCATTCTTCAGCTGAACTTACCTTGGCACCTCGGTGGACAGGGCAACCGGATCATTTAGACAACTCATTATTGCCCCAGTTTCTGTTGGAGAAGAAGGTACCTGTGAAGGTGTTTGATGACTGCCGTTTGACAAATCTTCTTCTGGTAGGCAAGTGACGAGATACCGGGACATAGTCGTACGCTTTGATCCCTAATTTTTGCCTGGAACGCCCTTTCGGGTTTTCAGTCCACCGGGATACCTATTTTTGCCCAAGTCGCCTTTTCAGGTTTTCGACTTGCCGGGTGTACAGATTTTTTCCATTTCATCCCTTATTTTTGCCCGAACCCTTTTGGTTCGCCGGGAAGCCCTAATTTTTGCCTAGGCATGTCAACCTAGCGGGTCTTTGATTATGTGTAGTATTTTTTCGACTATGTCCACGTTCAGGGAATGTGGGGAGTTTCCCCTATTGGAAGTATTTTGCCACGCCACCAGAAGATGTTTGATCAGGCAAGATTCGTTGTTGGAGTGCCCTAAGTGACTCAGGCGGAGATTTGCCCCTGGTTGGTTGGCATTTGAGAGATTCTCTGAATCTTGATTGGACTGCCCCAGATGATGGACAATGGTCATGTCTTGATTGGAGGTGCTTTTGTTCACTAGGTATTCATCGTGCGAATTTCCTTGCTGTTCAAATAAATAGTCATATGCAAACAATGTTATATCAAAAATGCAAAGCTTATGTCTGTCTTGAAGATTTTGAAAATGCATTCTGTTTCATAAAACAAGTGAATGTTTGTAAAACGTGATGTCAACTCCGTATTTACCGTAGGCCTTAAGGAGTCAGGATACCTTTCGTACAGTATGCTTTCGAACTAACCCATGCTTCAGCTAGGACTTTTAAGAGTTATAACGTGGCTTGGTTCACGGTTTAAGAAACAAAGGATAAAGGCTCAAATTTTATTTGTACCCACCCGCTCTTCGTGATGTTCTCCAAACCTAAACTCAGTTGATCATACGTTAGACCTTTGTTTGAGTCTTTGCTCTGATTTTCCGGTGATGATTCGGATGTTGATAACTTATTTTGAATAGGCAGTCATTTTTTTTGTTGAGGGTTGGTAAGACCTCTTTCTTGTCTGACTTTTTGTTATCCCTTTCTTTTTTTTGCCTGAACTGTTTCTTTTTGGAATTACAGTCAGCGGGATGCCCCAGTTTTGTAAGTCTCCTTCATGGGTTTTGACTTAATGGGTTTTTTATTTTGAAAGATAATGATTGCTTTTCTTTATTGATCATTCGGAACCATCACTGCCTTTCTTTGTTTTGTAAGGATCTTTTTGGTGCCATTCGTTATGCACTTGGATCAAACTGAGAGAACTACCCTGCCCCAGGTTATGATTAAGGGTTTTAAATTTCGAAAAGAAAAACTCCTACTTCTTTGGCTCAGAGGGGTTAACGAGGGATTATCTTCCTTATAACTCCAGTGTTTAGGAATTGAAACAATGCCTGTACCTCACCAGCAGGGTCTGTTCAAAAGCATACTGTAGATTATGGTATCGTTTTCGTCATCCTCCCTCAAGAGGCTTAGAATTTCTTAATCAAGAGTTGACATCAGAAAAACATGAAAATAATTTGCATTTAGTGAATACGAATATATTGTTTCAAAATAGACATATGCGATGCATTAATGAAATAACAATGTTTAACATGAGTAAATGTTTGAACAAAAGAAAATTGCAACTTGAACATTCGAATGAACAAAAATTTCTCAATCCTAGCCATGATTTGGCAAGGGAGCGGTGATTATGTTTGGAGTCTTAGGTACTTCAAACTGAATCTCTCCAGCGTCGATCATGTCTTGAATCTTGTTTTTGAGAGGCCATCAGTTGTCCGTATTATGCCCCGGGCTATCAGAATGGTATGCGCACCTATCGTTGGGATGATAGTTAGGAGCAGAAGTGTTTGGATTCCGGAGATGAGCCCTTAAGGTGATCAGCCCTGCCTCCAACATTTGTTGCAGTGCTTGATCCAGCGACATATTGATCTTGGTGAACTGCCTTTTAGGCTTGTCCGATCTGTTCTGATCAACCCGCTATTCTTGGCGCGGTCGTTGTTGGACCTGAGAAGTAGTAGCAACTCGGAGAGGTCTATTCATTGGACCCGACCTTTGCCTTCTTGGAAGCTGTTCTATGACCTGGTCCCTGATTTGGGCTGGTTGCTTCATGCCTTGAGGAAGTTGGCTGATCATGGCTCTCAGCTCTCCTTGCTCCTGAGCTAAACCTTGAATGAGGGCCCTTTGCCCCAGCATCTGGGTTCTCAATGTGTCTACCTCAACTTGTAGACGTTTCAGCTGTTCGTCCTTGTTAGCTTCAGGACTTTTTCTGATCAGATTCCCCATGAGGAGTGTCCTCAACTCTTCCTGCCCCTTGGATAGGCCTAGGAAGATTTCCCTGAACTGAGTCTCTTGAGCATGAAGACCCTGGTTATCTTGTTGGGAAGCCATGGCTGAAATAAACAGCAGGGAGGGTAAGTGACCTGCAACAAGGGTACCTGTTATGCAATGATGAGTATGACATGCATGTAGTGTTTTCAAGGACCTCGTGGGGTAAACAAGAAATTTGTTAGAGCTGGGATCCGGTAGCTTGATTGAAGGAACTTCATATTTGTTGAGAGTCCTTTTTCAAGGGTCAAAGGCTCACCATATCCAGTGGGTCATAGCCTCTGACTCAAGTCATCAACCTTATTTTGCTTTCCAAACAACCTTGGCTAGGGGAACCTTCTTCAGGAGTCAAAGCTCACCATATCAAGTGGGTCATAGCCTCTGACAACTTTGGCTAGAGGAAAATAAATCCTCTTTGCCCCTTGCTAGATGTTTGATTCATCATGACCTGCATCACAAGCCCTTGAGATCCTTGAAATGGGTTAGGATGTATGCAATGGTATGATATTATGGTATGCATGGGGTAATGTGAGTAGCCCTGTTATGAGTCCCAATTAAGGACTGCAAACCAAAACCTGTAAGAAACTTAGTAAACCCTGTCATGAGTCCCAATTAAGGACTATAAACGAAACCTGCAAGAAACTCGATAGACCTTGTTATGAGTCCTAATTAAGGACTACAAACAAAACCTGCAAGAAGCTCAAGTGTCAGACAACAAGCATGCAAATAGTCAAGTACGAAGGCACACAAGTCACACAAGAGAAACCCTTAGAGTTTAGGCCAGCATGGGGTCTGGGTATTACCCTCTTGAAGTTGGTGGGCTCAACATGTCCTATTAGAAGTAACCGGGTTCTAAGGGTCCCAATATCACTGGATTGCTTTCATTGTTCATCGTTTCGATTTAGCCACTGAACTGGCGACCGAAATATTCCAGGAAAGCAACCCTCAATTGAGTGTAGTATCGAGTATCAACCAACCTCGGACTACACCAAAGTCAGTTATCTCACTACCCTAAAGAGGCCAAGATAGTTCAATTAAGGTTCCTAAGGTCTGTTGATGCTTCATGACACCACGCGGAGGCCCCGTACTCTCCTTGACTGAACTCAAGGGTTACCGGTACACACCAAAGTGCCACATCAACGTAGCATACTGTTTCAACCATGTCGGTATACCCCGCACAGTTCCCTCACAGCCTTGTTGCTACTTTCTAAGAAGGTATCCCCCAGATCCGGGTTAGGATCTATAGAACTCCCAAGACAGTCCCACAATTTAAAGCAAACAAGTCAATACAATTGAAAACACAGTTATGAGCTAAGCCCTAAGGTACACCTCACTTCAAAAATAATCCCCAGCAGAGTCGCCAGTTCTGTGATCGGTGGATCTGGAACTGACTGTTTAACGCTGGTTCGCGAAATGTCGCGGAAGCAAGAGTCGCCACCGTCTTTTATTTTCTCCAAATGGAAAGGACAAAAGCACAGAAAAATTCCTTATAGAGATTGCTCTCGGTTCGGGAGGTAGATTATAGAAAGGGAAGGTGTTAGCACCCTTTCTATCCGTGGTTATCCACGGGCTCTTAGATACTTGCTCATTGTGTTTTCAAAAATGGTTTGTTCGCTTTTCAATTGTGGGTTTTAAAAAAGTTTCTTTGAAAATTTCAGTTCGACTCTTGTATCGGTCCTCAAGAGTGTTTGAAAAATTGCTTTCGAAAGCTTTTTGAAAAGGTGTCAGTGTGAAAAGTATTTTTTGAATTTGTTTTGAAATTAGAGCAAGTATCTAGAGTCGTCTACCTACCCTAAGGAATTCGTCTGTGTAAATGTCCTTTAAAGTAATGCCATCCCACCATTGAGAGGTAGGTAGCACCACCGTTGGAGGTGTTCGGGTCAATTCGAGGTTCGGGACATGGTGATCACCAGAGCAATGGGAAGATACCTTAGAAGCTACCCTCATGCCAGGTTCCCGGATCATGAGGACTTACTAAGACATCCTCTACTCGACGATCACCTTTCGAGGCAAGGCAACAGTGAGGCGTACCCTAGGGGTGGTGTGTGATTCGTATGTCGTTTTCATTTATTTTTGTCTTATTCATGTCATCGGTGATCTACACATTTGTTTTTATTTTATCATTTATTCTTGCATGCCTTGATTAACATTTAAAAGTGCGAGAAGTAAAGATTCTAAGCTATTACAAAAGGCGCGGGTCCACATCGCCAAAATTTCTTGAACCCGATTTGACAGAAAATAAAGAAAGTAAAGGTAAAGTGCGAGAAATTAAAATGTTACACGGCCTTGGGAGAGATACATCAATATTATAAGAAATAAAATGAATATGCGAATTAAATAAGAATTAAAAAAACGAGGGCGTTGGACCCTTTTTGCAAAATTAAATTAAATGATGAAATTAATTAATTAAAAAAAGAAAAGAAATTGTTTTTGGTATTTTGTATTTTATGATTTTTAATGAAAAAGAATTAATTAAAATAAGATGCTAACCCTAATTCTAGTTGTTTTTAATTTATTAAGAAAAGATTAAATTTTAACCTAATATTTAACCTAATTAATTTACATGCGATTTAATTACAAAAATAAATATTTTAATATTTAATTATTATGGAAGAAAAGAAAAAAAAGATAAAAATTAATTAAACCCTAATTCTATAAGTTTTGAGTTTTAGTGAAAAAATATTAAGATTAAAAACCTAAATTTAAAACTAAGTGAATTAATGAATTTATTTACAAAAAATATTAAAATAAAAATATTTATTATTTTTTTTCTCTTTTCTGATTTTTTTTGGTGTTTTTTATATATTATGAAAATAATTGAATTAACAGAATTAATTAAAAAGAATAATAATTGAAAATAAAAAAAGAATAAAAAAAAGAAAGATATTGCAAACCTCAGGGGGGTGTTGTCCCCAATTGTGAGGTGAAGCCCAGCAATTTGAGCCCAATTATTCATAGCCCGGCTGACTTTTTCACTCACGTACCCAAGCATTGACCCACGTGTACCGTGCTCTCCAGATCGTGGCCTTCTGATTGATCTCATTGGCCAAGTGAACGGCTTGATTTTGAAGGCGTATGGTGCGTCTTTACACTGAAACTACACATGAACATTAAAGGAAGAAAAATATGAAAGGGGGTGGGGACCTGGGATCGAACCCAGGTCCTATGGTTTACCAATGAGTGTGCTTGCCAATTGATCCAAACGCGTTTTCTGTATGTTAGATATCAAACAAATATTATAAAATAAATCCACGCGTTAGTGCTTTTTACGCGCAAAAATTTAAACGCTCCAATCATCGCTCTACACATCATCATCTTCCTCGCGTTGTTCTTTTTTTCCTGAAACAAAGAAAGAACTGGCAACGGTTTTGCACCGTTCCAGAAAGTCACTTTCAAAAAAATAGCGAACAGGCCATAAGGCCTCATAAATTAGGCGCGAGGGTTGGTTTCTCTTCGTCCAAACATGATTGATTCAATGGTCCAGGTTTTGAGTGCCAATTTTTCCTTAAACGAAAACCCCCAATTCACAGCTTGAAAAAACCTAAAAGATGACAATGGTGGAATCTTGTACAATGCTCAAAAACACAATTAATTTACATGGTTAGCATTAGAATCTTATAATGAACACAAATCAAGCATAAAAAATTATTAAAAGTGTATGAATCGAGATGCAAGAGCATGAAATTTTTTCTGGACAGGGCATGTTCGTTTTACCAATTCTTGATGTTAGGATGGATGATTTGGATTGGAAATCCTTCCTTGAAGCTTCAGGAAGGTGATGGCACTAGTCTCTTTGCTTGAATCGTCCTCTAACCTTGTTTTCAGTTTTGAAGTTTTTAGGCCAAAAGTGTGAGTTTGATCTTCAGGTTCTTGTGCAGCTGAGTGGTTTTTAGGATTAGGTTTAGCATATGTATGTATAGGAGAGTGATTAGGGTTAAAAAAATTGATCCAAAACCTTTGCATTCATGGTTTGTAAGATTTGATTTTTCAAGATCTTTTTCAATATTTTTTCATGCTATTTTGTACAAATCATGGCCAATTCTCTTCAATTCTTTCCAAATCTAGCTATGCACGAAATATTGAATATAAAATATGCATAAAAAGATTTAAAACCTAGGTTTAGTATTTTTCATGTATTTATTTTAATTTAAATGAATTATTAATAATAAAAATCCAAATAAATAAATAAAAAATGATAAAAACTTCCCTTTGGGCCAAATGGTCGTGCATATGCCTTGGATGATGAATTGTGGAAGAAAAAGAAGCCCATTAGCAATTTTAGGTCATTTGAATCAAAGTTGACTTTTCAAAATATCCAAAAATTTCCCAACTTCCACAAGGCATAACTTGCTCAATTTTTAAGCTTTGCTCATGTTCTTGGACATTTTGGAAAGGAATTTGAGTCCTCTAACCAATTCCTTTGGTCCCATGTCATTTTGATTTACCAATCTCAAGTTATGGCCTTTGACTTAAAGTCCCTTTTTGTTGACTTTTGAAAATGACCTATAATGTTGAAATTGATAACTTTTTATGAGAGCATTTCTTGGACTTGAAGTGTGAAGAGGAGTTGTAGTAAATGTCTTTCTCTTCAAAATGAGCTTTGGATGGAATTTTTCTGATAATCCATGTGAAAGTTATGCCCTGGTCAATTTACAGTTGACTTTTTCAGCTGTCCAAATAAGGAAACTTTTGCACCTTGATGATTTTTGAGCCAAGCTTTGAGAATCATGATCAAGCATTGATAAAATGATGTTTGTGGCTTCAAAATGAGATGTTGACCAAAAATTTGAACTTTTGACTGTCAAATGACCATTTTGCCCCTACAGTTGACTGTAGTGCAATTAGGGTTTTTGACTGTGCAATTTTGTACTGGAAGTCTTGAAACTTGATAGGAGGATGCTTGACCATGTTTATAGGCATGTGGGACTTGATTGGACCCTTGGAAACTTCATTTCCTTGATCAGAACAAAAACCCTAATTTTGACTCTTCAGGAGGCTCTTGAACTGTGCAACCCTTGGGGAATTTTGAAGCATGACTTGGCAATTTCTTGAAGAATATGGGAGGGCAAATTTTGGGGTACAACATATACTATCGAGACTCATTAGATAATTTGAATTATTTCAAATGTATATATAATATGTGTCATTAAGTAATAGTCTTTTAACTTAGTTTCTTGGTTAGAAGTAACCTAAAATTTGGTGATGGAAAAGAAGGAAAATACAGAAATTGTTTACATCTATTATACCAAAATACAATATGAATATGGTGAATAAATATACTATCGAGACACGTTAGATAATTTGAATTATTTCAAATGTATATGGAATATGTGTCATTAAGTAATAGTCTTTTAACTTAGTTTCTTAGTAATGAAGTAACCTAAGATTTGGTGATGGAGAATTAGAAAATACTGAAACTGTTTACATCTATTATACAATAATACAATATGAATATAGTGGGTAAATATAACAATGAGACTCATTAGATAATTTGAATTATTTCAAATGTATATGGAATATGTGTCATTAAGTAATAGTCTTTTTACGTAGTTTCTTAGTGATGAAGTAACCTAAGATTTGGTGATGGAGAATTAGAAAATACTGAAACTGTTTACTTGTATTATACCATAATACAATATGAATATGGTGAATAAATATACTATCGAGACTCATCAGATAATTTGAATTATTTCAAATGTATATGGAATATGTGTCATTAAGTAATAGTCTTTTAACTTAGTTTCTTAGTGATGAAGTAACCTAAAATTTGGTGATGGAGAATTAGAAAATACTGTAACTGTTTACATCTATTATACCATAATACAATATGAATATGGTGAATAAATATACTATCGAGACTCATTAGATAATTGGAATTATTTCAAATGTATATGGAATATGAGTCATTAAGTAATAGTCTTTTAACTTAGTTTCTTAGTGATGAAGTAACCTAAGGTTTAGTGATGGAGAAGAAGGAAAATACTGAAACTGTTTACATCTATTACACCATAATACAATATGTATATGGTGGATAAATATACTATCGAGACTCATTAGATAATTTGAATTATTTCAAATGTATATGGAATATGTGTCATTAAGTAATAGTCTTTTAACTTAGTTTCTTAGTGATGATGTAACCTAAGGTTTGGTGATGGAGAAGAAGGAAAATACTGAAACTGTTTACATCTATTACACCATAATACAATATGAATATGGTGGATAAATATACTATTGAGACTCATTAGATAATTTGAATTATTTCAAATGTATATGGAATATGTGTCATTAAGTAATAGTCTTTTAACTTAGTTTCTTAGTGATGATGTAACCTAAGATTTGGTGATGGAGAATTAGAAAATACTGAAACTGTTTACATCTATTATACCATAATACAATATGAATATGGTGAATAAATATACGATCGAGACTCATTAGATAATTTGAATTATTTCAAATGTATATGGAATATGTGTCATTAAGTAATAGTCTTTTAAATTAGTTTCTTAGTGAAGAAGTAACCTAAAATTTGGTGATGGAGAAGAAGGAAAATACTGAAATTGTTTACATCTATTATACCATAATACAATATGAATATGGTGGATAAATATACTATCGAGACTCATTAGATAATTTGAATTATTTCAAATGTATATAAAATATGTGTAATTAAGTAATAGTCTTTTAACTTAGTTTCTTGGTGAAGAAGTAACCTAAAATTTGGTGATGGAAAAGAAGGAAAATACTGAAATTGTTTACATCTATTATACCAAAATACAATATGAATATGGTGAATAAATATACTATCGAGACTCGTTAGATAATTTGAATTATTACAAATGTATATGGAATATGTGTCATTAAGTAATAGTCTTTTAACTTAGTTTCTTAGTGAAGAAGTAACCTAAAATTTGGTGATGGAGAAGAAGAAAAATACTGAAATTGTTTACATCTATTATACCATAATACAATATGAATATGGTGGATAAATATACTATCGAGACTCATTAGATAATTTGAATTATTTCAAATGTATATATAATATGTGTCATTAAGTAATAGTCTTTTAACTTAGTTTCTTGGTTAAGAAGTAACCTAAAATTTGGTGATGGAAAAGAAGGAAAATACAGAAATTGTTTACATCTATTATACCAAAATACAATATGAATATGGTGAATAAATATACTATCGAGACTCGTTAGATAATTTGAATTATTTCAAATGTATATGGAATATGTGTCATTAAGTAATAGTCTTTTAACTTAGTTTCTTAGTAATGAAGTAACCTAAGATTTGGTGATGGAGAATTAGAAAATACTGAAACTGTTTACATCTATTATACCATAATACAATATGAATATAGTGGGTAAATATAACAATGAGACTCATTAGATAATTTGAATTATTTCAAATGTATATGGAATATGTGTCATTAAGTAATAGTCTTTTTACTTAGTTTCTTAGTGATGAAGTAACCTAAGATTTGGTGATGGAGAATTAGAAAATACTGAAACTGTTTACTTGTATTATACCATAATACAATATGAATATGGTGAATAAATATACTATCGAGACTCATTAGATAATTTGAATTATTTCAAATGTATATGGAATATGTGTCATTAAGTAATAGTCTTTTAACTTAGTTTCTTAGTGATGAAGTAACCTAAAATTTGGTGATGGAGAATTAGAAAATACTGTAACTGCTTACATCTATTATACCATAATACAATATGAATATGGTGAATAAATATACTATCGAGACTCATTAGATAATTGGAATTATTTCAAATGTATATGGAATATGAGTCATTAAGTAATAGTCTTTTAACTTAGTTTCTTCGTGATGAAGTAACCTAAGGTTTAGTGATGGAGAAGAAGGAAAATACTGAAACTGTTTACATCTATTACACCATAATACAATATGTATATGGTGGATAAATATACTATCGAGACTCATTAGATAATTTGAATTATTTCAAATGTATATGGAATATGTGTCATTAAGTAATAGTCTTTTAACTTAGTTTCTTAGTGATGAAGTAACCTAAGGTTTGGTGATGGAGAAGAAGGAAAATACTGAAACTGTTTACATCTATTACACCATAATACAATATGAATATGGTGGATAAATATACTATTGAGACTCATTAGATAATTTGAATTATTTCAAATGTATATGGAATATGTGTCATTAAGTAATAGTCTTTTAACTTAGTTTCTTAGTGATGATGTAACCTAAGATTTGGTGATGGAGAATTAGAAAATACTGAAACTGTTTACATCTATTATACCATAATACAATATGAATATGGTGAATAAATATACTATCGAGACTCATTAGATAATTTGAATTATTTCAAATGTATATGGAATATGTGTCATTAAGTAATAGTCTTTTAAATTAGTTTCTTAGTGAAGAAGTAACCTAAAATTTGGTGATGGAGAAGAAGGAAAATACTGAAATTGTTTACATCTATTATACCATAATACAATATGAATATGGTGGATAAATATACTATCGAGACTCATTAGATAATTTGAATTATTTCAAATGTATATAAAATATGTGTAATTAAGTAATAGTCTTTTAACTTAGTTTCTTGGTGAAGAAGTAACCTAAAATTTGGTGATGGAAAAGAAGGAAAATACTGAAATTGTTTACATCTATTATACCAAAATACAATATGAATATGGTGAATAAATATACTATCGAGACTCGTTAGATAATTTGAATTATTACAAATGTATATGGAATATGTGTCATTAAGTAATAGTCTTTTAACTTAGTTTCTTAGTGAAGAAGTAACCTAAAATTTGGTGATGGAGAAGAAGAAAAATACTGGAATTGTTTACATCTATTATACCATAATACAATATGAATATGGTGGATAAATATACTATCGAGACTCATTAGATAATTTGAATTATTTCAAATGTATATATAATATGTGTCATTAAGTAATAGTCTTTTAACTTAGTTTCTTGGTTAAGAAGTAACCTAAAATTTGGTGATGGAAAAGAAGGAAAATACAGAAATTGTTTACATCTATTATACCAAAATACAATATGAATATGGTGAATAAATATACTATCGAGACTCGTTAGATAATTTGAATTATTTCAAATGTATATGGAATATGTGTCATTAAGTAATAGTCTTTTAACTTAGTTTCTTAGTAATGAAGTAACCTAAGATTTGGTGATGGAGAATTAGAAAATACTGAAACTGTTTACATCTATTATACCATAATACAATATGAATATAGTGGGTAAATATAACAATGAGACTCATTAGATAATTTGAATTATTTCAAATGTATATGGAATATGTGTCATTAAGTAATAGTCTTTTTACTTAGTTTCTTAGTGATGAAGTAACCTAAGATTTGGTGATGGAGAATTAGAAAATACTGAAACTGTTTACTTGTATTATACCATAATACAATATGAATATGGTGAATAAATATACTATCGAGACTCATTAGATAATTTGAATTATTTCAAATGTATATGGAATATGTGTCATTAAGTAATAGTCTTTTAACTTAGTTTCTTAGTGATGAAGTAACCTAAAATTTTGTGATGGAGAATTAGAAAATACTGTAACTATTTACATCTATTATACCATAATACAATATGAATATGGTGAATAAATATACTATCGAGACTCATTAGATAATTGGAATTATTTCAAATGTATATGGAATATGAGTCATTAAGTAATAGTCTTTTAACTTAGTTTCTTAGTGATGAAGTAACCTAAGGTTTAGTGATGGAGAAGAAGGAAAATACTGAAACTGTTTACATCTATTACACCATAATACAATATGAATATGGTGGATAAATATACTATCGAGACTCATTAGATAATTTGAATTATTTCAAATGTATATGGAATATGTGTCATTAAGTAATAGTCTTTTAACTTAGTTTCTTAGTGATGAAGTAACCTAAGGTTTGGTGATGGAGAAGAAGGAAAATACTGAAACTGTTTACATGTATTACACCATAATACAATATGAATATGGTGGATAAATATACTATTGAGACTCATTAGATAATTTGAATTATTTCAAATGTATATGGAATATGTGTCATTAAGTAATAGTCTTTTAACTTAGTTTCTTAGTGATGAAGTAACCTAAGATTTGGTGATGGAGAATTAGAAAATACTGAAACTGTTTACATCTATTATACCATAATACAATATGAATATGGTGAATAAATATCCTATCGAGACTCATTAGTTAATTTGAATTATTTCAAATGTATATGGAATATGTGTCATTAAGTAATAGTCTTTTAAATTAGTTTCTTAGTGAAGAAGTAACCTAAAATTTGGTGATGTAGAAGAAGGAAAATACTGAAATTGTTTACATCTATTATACCATAATACAATATGAATATGGTGGATAAATATACTATCGAGACTCATTAGATAATTTGAATTATTTCAAATGTATATATAATATGTGTAATTAAGTAATAGTCTTTTAACTTAGTTTCTTGGTGAAGAAGTAACCTAAAATTTGGTGATGGAAAAGAAGGAAAATACTGAAATTGTTTACATCTATTATACCAAAATATAATATGAATATGGTGAATAAATATACTATCGAGATTCGTTAGATAATTTGAATTATTACAAATGTATATGGAATATGTGTCATTAAGTAATAGTCTTTTAACTTAGTTTCTTAGTGATGAAGTAACCTAAAATTTGGTGATGGAGAATTAGAAAATACTGAAACTGTTTACATCTATTATACCATAATACAATATGAATATGGTGGGTAAATATACTATCGAGACTCGTTAGATAATTTGAATTATTTCAAATGTATATGGAATATGTGTCATTAAGTAATAGTCTTTTAACTTAGTTTCTTAGTGATGAAGTAACCTAAGATTTGGTGATGGAGAATTAGAAAATACTGAAACTGTTTACATCTATTATATCATAATACAATATGAATATGGTGGGTTAATATACTATCGAGACTCATTAGATAATTTGAATTATTTCAAATGTATATGGAATATGCTTCATTAAGTAATAGTCTTTTAACTTAGTTTCTTAGTGATGAAGTATCCTAAGATTTGGTGATGGAGAATTAGAAAATACTGAAACTGTTTACATCTATTATACCATAATACAATATGAATATGGTGGATAAATATACTATCCAGACTCATTAGATAATTTGAATTATTTCAAATGTATTTGGAATATGTGTCATTAAGTAACATTCTTTTAACTTAGTTTCTTAGTGATGAAGTAACCTAAGATTTGGTGATGGAGAATTAGAAAATACTGAAACTGTTTACATCTATTATACCATAATACAATATGAATATGGTGAATAAATATACTATCGAGACTCATTAGATAATTTGAATTATTTCAAATGTATATGGAATATGTGTCATTAAGTAATAGTCTTTTAACTTAGTTTCTTAGTGAAGAAGTAACCTAAAATTTGGTGATGGAGAAGAAGGAAAATACTGAAATTGTTTACATCTATTATACCATAATACAATATGAATATGGTGGATAAATATACTATCGAGACTCATTAGATAATTTGAATTATTTCAAATGTATATATAATATGTGTCATTAAGTAATAGTCTTTTAACTTAGTTTCTTGGTTAAGAAGTAACCTAAAATTTGGTGATGGAAAAGAAGGAAAATACAGAAATTGTTTACATCTATTATACCAAACAACAATATGAATATGGTGAATAAATATACTATCGAGACTCGTTAGATAATTTGAATTATTTCAAATGTATATGGAATATGTGTCATTAAGTAATAGTCTTTTAACTTAGTTTCTTAGTAATGAAGTAACCTAAGATTTGGTGATGGAGAATTAGAAAATACTGAAACTGTTTACATCTATTATACCATAATACAATATGAATATAGTGGGTAAATATAACAATGAGACTCATTAGATAATTTGAATTATTTCAAATGTATATGGAATATGTGTCATTAAGTAATAGTCTTTTTACTTAGTTTCTTAGTGATGAAGTAACCTAAGATTTGGTGATGGAGAATTAGAAAATACTGAAACTGTTTACTTGTATTATACCATAATACAATATGAATATGGTGAATAAATATACTATCGAGACTCATTAGATAATTTGAATTATTTCAAATGTATATGGAATATGTGTCATTAAGTAATAGTCTTTTAACTTAGTTTCTTAGTGATGAAGTAACCTAAAATTTGGTGATGGAGAATTAGAAAATACTGTAACTGCTTACATCTATTATACCATAATACAATATGAATATGGTGAATAAATATACTATCGAGACTCATTAGATAATTGGAATTATTTCAAATGTATATGGAATATGAGTCATTAAGTAATAGTCTTTTAACTTAGTTTCTTCGTGATGAAGTAACCTAAGGTTTAGTGATGGAGAAGAAGGAAAATACTGAAACTGTTTACATCTATTACACCATAATACAATATGTATATGGTGGATAAATATACTATCGAGACTCATTAGATAATTTGAATTATTTCAAATGTATATGGAATATGTGTCATTAAGTAATAGTCTTTTAACTTAGTTTCTTAGTGATGAAGTAACCTAAGGTTTGGTGATGGAGAAGAAGGAAAATACTGAAACTGTTTACATCTATTACACCATAATACAATATGAATATGGTGGATAAATATACTATTGAGACTCATTAGATAATTTGAATTATTTCAAATGTATATGGAATATGTGTCATTAAGTAATAGTCTTTTAACTTAGTTTCTTAGTGATGATGTAACCTAAGATTTGGTGATGGAGAATTAGAAAATACTGAAACTGTTTACATCTATTATACCATAATACAATATGAATATGGTGAATAAATATACTATCGAGACTCATTAGATAATTTGAATTATTTCAAATGTATATGGAATATGTGTCATTAAGTAATAGTCTTTTAAATTAGTTTCTTAGTGAAGAAGTAACCTAAAATTTGGTGATGGAGAAGAAGGAAAATACTGAAATTGTTTACATCTATTATACCATAATACAATATGAATATGGTGGATAAATATACTATCGAGACTCATTAGATAATTTGAATTATTTCAAATGTATATAAAATATGTGTAATTAAGTAATAGTCTTTTAACTTAGTTTCTTGGTGAAGAAGTAACCTAAAATTTGGTGATGGAAAAGAAGGAAAATACTGAAATTGTTTACATCTATTATACCAAAATACAATATGAATATGGTGAATAAATATACTATCGAGACTCGTTAGATAATTTGAATTATTACAAATGTATATGGAATATGTGTCATTAAGTAATAGTCTTTTAACTTAGTTTCTTAGTGAACAAGTAACCTAAAATTTGGTGATGGAGAAGAAGAAAAATACTGGAATTGTTTACATCTATTATACCATAATACAATATGAATATGGTGGATAAATATACTATCGAGACTCATTAGATAATTTGAATTATTTCAAATGTATATATAATATGTGTCATTAAGTAATAGTCTTTTAACTTAGTTTCTTGGTTAAGAAGTAACCTAAAATTTGGTGATGGAAAAGAAGGAAAATACAGAAATTGTTTACATCTATTATACCAAAATACAATATGAATATGGTGAATAAATATACTATCGAGACTCGTTAGATAATTTGAATTATTTCAAATGTATATGGAATATGTGTCATTAAGTAATAGTCTTTTAACTTAGTTTCTTAGTAATGAAGTAACCTAAGATTTGGTGATGGAGAATTAGAAAATACTGAAACTGTTTACATCTATTATACCATAATACAATATGAATATAGTGGGTAAATATAACAATGAGACTCATTAGATAATTTGAATTATTTCAAATGTATATGGAATATGTGTCATTAAGTATTAGTCTTTTTACTTAGTTTCTTAGTGATGAAGTAACCTAAGATTTGGTGATGGAGAATTAGAAAATACTGAAACTGTTTACTTGTATTATACCATAATACAATATGAATATGGTGAATAAATATACTATCGAGACTCATTAGATAATTTGAATTATTTCAAATGTATATGGAATATGTGTCATTAAGTAATAGTCTTTTAACTTAGTTTCTTAGTGATGAAGTAACCTAAAATTTTGTGATGGAGAATTAGAAAATACTGTAACTATTTACATCTATTATACCATAATACAATATGAATATGGTGAATAAATATACTATCGAGACTCATTAGATAATTGGAATTATTTCAAATGTATATGGAATATGAGTCATTAAGTAATAGTCTTTTAACTTAGTTTCTTAGTGATGAAGTAACCTAAGGTTTAGTGATGGAGAAGAAGGAAAATACTGAAACTGTTTACATCTATTACACCATAATACAATATGAATATTGTGGATAAATATACTATCGAGACTCATTAGATAATTTGAATTATTTCAAATGTATATGGAATATGTGTCATTAAGTAATAGTCTTTTAACTTAGTTTCTTAGTGATGAAGTAACCTAAGGTTTGGTGATGGAGAAGAAGGAAAATACTGAAACTGTTTACATGTATTACACCATAATACAATATGAATATGGTGGATAAATATACTATTGAGACTCATTAGATAATTTGAATTATTTCAAATGTATATGGAATATGTGTCATTAAGTAATAGTCTTTTAACTTAGTTTCTTAGTGATGAAGTAACCTAAGATTTGGTGATGGAGAATTAGAAAATACTGAAACTGTTTACATCTATTATACCATAATACAATATGAATATGGTGAATAAATATCCTATCGAGACTCATTAGTTAATTTGAATTATTTCAAATGTATATGGAATATGTGTCATTAAGTAATAGTCTTTTAAATTAGTTTCTTAGTGAAGAAGTAACCTAAAATTTGGTGATGTAGAAGAAGGAAAATACTGAAATTGTTTACATCTATTATACCATAATACAATATGAATATGGTGGATAAATATACTATCGAGACTCATTAGATAATTTGAATTATTTCAAATGTATATATAATATGTGTAATTAAGTAATAGTCTTTTAACTTAGTTTCTTGGTGAAGAAGTAACCTAAAATTTGGTGATGGAAAAGAAGGAAAATACTGAAATTGTTTACATCTATTATACCAAAATATAATATGAATATGGTGAATAAATATACTATCGAGACTCGTTAGATAATTTGAATTATTACAAATGTATATGGAATATGTGTCATTAAGTAATAGTCTTTTAACTTAGTTTCTTAGTGATGAAGTAACCTAAAATTTGGTGATGGAGAATTAGAAAATACTGAAACTGTTTACATCTATTATACCATAATACAATATGAATATGGTGGGTAAATATACTATCGAGACTCATTAGATAATTTGAATTATTTCAAATGTATATGGAATATGCGTCATTAAGTAATAGTCTTTTAACTTAGTTTCTTAGTGATGAAGTAACCTAAGATTTGGTGATGGAGAATTAGAAAATACTGAAACTGTTTACATCTATTATACCATAATAAATATGAATATGGTGGGTAAATATACTATCGAGACTCGTTAGATAATTTGAATTATTTCAAATGTATATGGAATATGTGTCATTAAGTAATAGTCTTTTAACTTAGTTTCTTAGTGATGAAGTAACCTAAGATTTGGTGATGGAGAATTAGAAAATACTGAAACTGTTTACATCTATTATATCATAATACAATATGAATATGGTGGGTTAATATACTATCGAGACTCATTAGATAATTTGAATTATTTCAAATGTATATGGAATATGCTTCATTAAGTAATAGTCTTTTAACTTAGTTTCTTAGTGATGAAGTATCCTAAGATTTGGTGATGGAGAATTAGAAAATACTGAAACTGTTTACATCTATTATACCATAATACAATATGAATATGGTGGATAAATATACTATCCAGACTCATTAGATAATTTGAATTATTTCAAATGTATTTGGAATATGTGTCATTAAGTAACATTCTTTTAACTTAGTTTCTTAGTGATGAAGTAACCTAAGATTTGGTGATGGAGAATTAGAAAATACTGAAACTGTTTACATCTATTATACCATAATACAATATGAATATGGTGAATAAATATACTATCGAGAATCATTAGATAATTTGAATTATTTCAAATGTATATGGAATATGTGTCATTAAGTAATAGTCTTTTAACTTAGTTTCTTAGTGAAGAAGTAACCTAAAATTTGGTGATGGAGAAGAAGGAAAATACTGAAATTGTTTACATCTATTATACCATAATACAATATGAATATGGTGGATAAATATACTATCGAGACTCATTAGATAATTTGAATTATTTCAAATGTATATATAATATGTGTCATTAAGTAATAGTCTTTTAACTTAGTTTCTTGGTTAAGAAGTAACCTAAAATTTGGTGATGGAAAAGAAGGAAAATACAGAAATTGTTTACATCTATTATACCAAAATACAATATGAATATGGTGAATAAATATACTATCGAGACTCGTTAGATAATTTGAATTATTTCAAATGTATATGGAATATGTGTCATTAAGTAATAGTCTTTTAACTTAGTTTCTTAGTAATGAGGTAACCTAAGATTTGGTGATGGAGAATTAGAAAATACTGAAACTGTTTACATCTATTATACCATAATACAATATGAATATAGTGGGTACATATAACAATGAGACTCATTAGATAATTTGAATTATTTCAAATGTATATGGAATATGTGTCATTAAGTAATAGTCTTTTTACTTAGTTTCTTAGTGATGAAGTAACCTAAGATTTGGTGATGGAGAATTAGAAAATACTAAAACTGTTTACTTGTATTATACCATAATACAATATGAATATGGTGAATAAATATACTATCGAGACTCATTAGATAATTTGAATTATTTCAAATGTATATGGAATATGTGTCATTAAGTAATAGTCTTTTAACTTAGTTTCTTAATGATGAAGTAACCTAAAATTTGGTGATGGAGAATTAGAAAATACGGTAACTGTTTACATCTATTATACCATAATACAATATGAATATGGTGCATAAATATACTATCGAGACTCATTAGATGATTGGAATTATTTCAAATGTATATGGAATATGAGTCATTAAGTAATAGTCTTTTAACTTAGTTTCTTAGTGATGAAGTAACCTAAGGTTTAGTGATGGAGAAGAAGGAAAATACTGAAACTGTTTACATCTATTACACCATAATACAATATGAATATGGTGGATAAATATACTATCGAGACTCATTAGATAATTTGAATTATTTCAAATGTATATGGAATATGTGTCATTAAGTAATAGTCTTTTAACTTAGTTTCTTAGTGATGAAGTAACCTAAGGTTTGGTGATGGAGAAGAAGGAAAATACTGAAACTGTTTACATCTATTACACCATAATACAATATGAATATGGTGGATAAATATACTATTGAGACTCATTAGATAATTTGAATTATTTCAAATGTATATGGAATATGTGTCATTAAGTAATAGTCTTTTAACTTAGTTTCTTAGTGATGAAGTAACCTAAGATTTGGTGATGGAGAATTAGAAAATACTGAAACTGTTTACATCTATTATACCATAATACAATATGAATATGGTGAATAAATATACTATCGAGACTTATTAGATAATTTGAATTATTTCAAATGTATATGGAATATGTGTCATTAAGTAATAGTCTTTTAAATTAGTTTCTTAGTGAAGAAGTAACCTAAAATTTGGTGATGGAGAAGAAGGAAAATACTGAAATTGTTTACATCTATTATACCATAATACAATATGAATATGGTGGATAAATATACTATCGAGACTCATTAGATAATTTGAATTATTTCAAACGTATATATAATATGTGTAATTAAGTAATAGTCTTTTAACTTAGTTTCTTGGTGAAGAAGTAACCTAAAATTTGGTGATGGAAAAGAAGGAAAATACTGAAATTGTTTACATCTATTATACCAAAATACAATATGAATATGGTGAATAAATATACTATCGAGACTCGTTAGATAATTTGAATTATTACAAATGTATATGGAATATGTGTCATTAAGTAATAGTCTTTTAACTTAGTTTCTTAGTGATGAAGTAACCTAAGATTTGGTGATGGAGAATTAGAAAATACTGAAACTGTTTACATCTATTATACCATAATACAATATGAATATGGTGGTTAAATATACTATCGAGACTCATTAGATAATTTGAATTATTTCAAATGTATATGGAATATGCGTCATTAAGTAATAGTCTTTTAACTTAGTTTCTTAGTGATGAAGTAACCTAAGATTTGGTGATGGAGAATTAGAAAATACAGAAACTGTTTACATCTATTATACCATAATAAATATGAATATGGTGGGTAAATATACTATCGAGACTCGTTAGATAATTTGAATTATTTCAAATGTATATGGAATATGTGTCATTAAGTAATAGTCTTTTAACTTAGTTTCTTAGTGATGAAGTAACCTAAGATTTGGTGATGGAGAATTAGAAAATACTGAAACTGTTTACATCTATTATATCATAATACAATATGAATATGGTGGGTAAATATACTATCGAGACTCATTAGATAATTTGAATTATTTCAAATGTATATGGAATATGCTTCATTAAGTAATAGTCTTTTAACTTAGTTTCTTAGTGATGAAGTATCCTATGATTTGGTGATGGAGAATTAGAAAATACTGAAACTGTTTACATCTATTATACCATAATACAATATGAATATGGTGGATAAATATACTATCCAGACTCATTAGATAATTTGAATTATTTCAAATGTATTTAGAATATGTGTCATTAAGTAACATTCTTTTAACTTAGTTTCTTAGTGATGAAGTAACCTAAGATTTGGTGATGGAGAATTAGAAAATACTGAAACTGTTTACATCTATTATACCATAATACAATATGAATATGGTGAATAAATATACTATCGAGACTCATTAGATAATTTGAATTATTTCAAATGTATATGGAATATGTGTCATTAAGTAATAGTCTTTTAACTTAGTTTCTTAGTGAAGAAGTAACCTAAAATTTGGTGATGAAGAAGAAGGAAAATACTTAAATTGTTTACATCTATTATACCATAATACAATATGAATATGGTGGATAAATATACTATCGAGACTCATTAGATAATTTGAATTATTTCAAATGTATATATAATATGTGTCATTAAGTAATAGTCTTTTAACTTAGTTTCTTGGTTAAGAAGTAACCTAAAATTTGGTGATGGAAAAAGAAGGAAAATACAGAAATTGTTTACATCTATTATACCAAAATACAATATGAATATGGTGAATAAATATACTATCGAGGCTCGTTAGATAATTTGAATTATTTCAAATGTATATGGAATATGTGTCATTAAGTAATAGTCTTTTAACTTAGTTTCTTAGTAATGAAGTAACCTAAGATTTGGTGATGGAGAATTAGAAAATACTGAAACTGTTTACATCTATTATACCATAATACATAATGAATATAGTGGGTAAATATAACAATGAGACTCATTAGATAATTTGAATTATTTCAAATGTATATGGAATATGTGTCATTAAGTAATAGTCTTTTTACTTAGTTTCTTAGTGATGAAGTAACCTAAGATTTCGTGATGGAGAATTAGAAAATACTGAAACTGTTTACTTGTATTATACCATAATACAATATGAATATGGTGAATAAATATACTATCGAGACTCATTAGATAATTTGAATTATTCAAATGTATATGGAATATGTGTCATTAAGTAATAGTCTTTTAACTTAGTTTCTTAGTGATGAAGTAACCTAAAATTTGGTGATGGAGAATTAGAAAATACGGTAACTGTTTACATCTATTATACCATAATACAATATGAATATGATGAATAAATATACTATCGAGACTCATTAGATAATTGGAATTATTTCAAATGTATATGGAATATGAGTCATTAAGTAATAGTCTTTTAACTTAGTTTCTTAGTGATGAAGTAACCTAAGGTTTAGTGATGGAGAAGAAGGAAAATACTGAAACTGTTTACATCTATTACACCATAATACAATATGAATATGGTGGATAAATATACTATCGAGACTCATTAGATAATTTGAATTATTTCAAATGTATATGGAATATGTGTAATTAAGTAATAGTCTTTTAACTTAGTTTCTTAGTGATGAAGTAACCTAAGGTTTGGTGATGGAGAAGAAGGAAAATACTGAAACTGTTTACATCTATTACACCATAATACAATATGAATATGGTGGATAAATATACTATTGAGACTCATTAGATAATTTGAATTATTTCAAATGTATATGGAATATGCGTCATTAAGTAATAGTCTTTTAACTTAGTTCTTAGTGATGAAGTATCCTATGATTTGGTGATGGAGAATTAGAAAATACTGAAACTGTTTACATCTATTATACCATAATACAATATGAATATGGTGGATAAATATACTATCCAGACTCATTAGATAATTTGAATTATTTCAAATGTATTTGGAATATGTGTCATTAAGTAACATTCTTTTAACTTAGTTTCTTAGTGATGAAGTAACCTAAGATTTGGTGATGGAGAATTAGAAATACTGAAACTGTTTACATCTATTATACCATAATACAATATGAATATGGTGAATAAATATACTATCGAGACTCATTAGATAATTTGAATTATTTCAAATGTATATGGAATATGTGTCATTAAGTAATAGTCTTTTAACTTAGTTTCTTAGTGAAGAAGTAACCTAAAATTTGGTGATGGAGAAGAAGGAAAATACTGAAATTGTTTACATCTATTATACCATAATACAATATGAATATGGTGGATAAATATACTATCGAGACTCATTAGATAATTTGAATTATTTCAAATGTATATATAATATGTGTCATTAAGTAATAGTCTTTTAACTTAGTTTCTTGGTTAAGAAGTAACCTAAAATTTGGTGATGGAAAAGAAGGAAAATACAGAAATTGTTTACATCTATTATACCAAAATAAAATATGAATATGGTGAATAAATATACTATCGAGACTCGTTAGATAATTTGAATTATTTCAAATGTATATGGAATATGTGTCATTAAGTAATAGTCTTTTAACTTAGTTTCTTAGTAATGAAGTAACCTAAGATTTGGTGATGGAGAATTAGAAAATACTGAAACTGTTTACATCTGTTATACCATAATACATAATGAATATAGTGGGTAAATATAACAATGAGACTCATTAGATAATTTGAATTATTTCAAATGTATATGGAATATGTGTCATTAAGTAATAGTCTTTTTACTTAGTTTCTTAGTGATGAAGTAACCTAAGATTTCGTGATGGAGAATTAGAAAATACTGAAACTGTTTACTTGTATTATACCATAATACAATATGAATATGGTGAATAAATATACTATCGAGACTCATTAGATAATTTGAATTATTTCAAATGTATATGGAATATGTGTCATTAAGTAATAGTCTTTTAACTTAGTTTCTTAGTGATGAAGTAACCTAAAATTTGGTGATGGAGAATTAGAAAATACGGTAACTGTTTACATCTATTATACCATAATACAATATGAATATGGTGAATAAATATACTATCGAGACTCATTAGATAATTGGAATTATTTCAAATGTATATGGAATATGAGTCATTAAGTAATAGTCTTTTAACTTAGTTTCTTAGTGATGAAGTAACCTAAGGTTTAGTGATGGAGAAGAAGGAAATACTGAAACTGTTTACATCTATTACACCATAATACAATATGAATATGGTGGATAAATATACTATCGAGACTCATTAGATAATTTGAATTATTTCAAATGTATATGGAATATGTGTAATTAAGTAATAGTCTTTTAACTTAGTTTCTTAGTGATGAAGTAACCTAAGGTTTGGTGATGGAGAAGAAGGAAAATACTGAAACTGTTTACATCTATTACACCATAATACAATATGAATATGGTGGATAAATATACTATTGAGACTCATTAGATAATTTGAATTATTTCAAATGTATATGGAATATGTGTCATTAAGTAATAGTCTTTTAACTTAGTTTCTTAGTGATGAAGTAACCTAAGATTTGGTGATGGAGAATTAGAAAATACTTAAACTGTTTACATCTATTATACCATAATACAATATGAATATGGCGAATAAATATACTATCGAGACTCATTAGATAATTTGAATTATTTCAAATGTATATGGAATATGTGTCATTAAGTAATAGTCTTTTAAATTAGTTTCTTAGTGATGAAGTAACCTAAGATTTGGTGATGGAGAATTAGAAAATACTGAAACTGTTTACATCTATTATACCATAATACAATATGAATATGGTGGGTAAATATACTATCGAGACTCATTAGATAATTTGAATTATTTCAAATGTATATGGAATATGCGTCATTAAGTAATAGTCTTTTAACTTAGTTTCTTAGTGATGAAGTAACCTAAAATTTGGTGATGGAGATATAGAAAATACTGTAACTGTTTACATCTTTTATACCATAATACAATATAAATATGGTGAATAAATATACTATCGAGACTCATTAGATAATTTGAATTATTTCAAATGTATATGGAATATGAGTCATTAAGTAATAGTCTTTTAACTTAGTTTCTTAGTGATGAAGTATCCTATGATTTGGTGATGGAGAATTAGAAAATACTGAAACTGTTTACATCTATTATACCATTATACAATATGAATATGGTGGATAAATATACTATCTAGACTCATTAGATAATTTGAATTATTTCAAATGTATATGGAATATGTGTCATTAAGTAATAGTCTTTTAACTTAGTTTCTTAGTGAAGAAGTTACCTAAAATTTGGTGATGGAGAAGAAGGAAAATACTGAAATTGTTTACATCTATTATACCATAATACAATATGAATATGGTGGATAAATATACTATCGAGACTCATTAGATAATTTGAATTATTTCAAATGTATATATAATATGTGTCATTAAGTAATAGTCTTTTAAATTAGTTTCTTAGTGAAGAAGTAACCTAAAATTTGGTGATGGAGAAGAAGGAAAATACTGAAATTGTTTACATCTATTATACCATAATACAATATGAATATGGTGGATAAATATACTACCGAGGACTCATTAGATAATTTGAATTATTTCAAATGTATATATAATATGTGTCATTAAGTAATAGTCTTTTAACTTAGTTTCTTTGTGAAGAAGTAACCTAAAATTTGGTGATGGAAAAGAAGGAAAATACTGAAATTGTTTACATCTATTATACCAAAATACAATATGAATATGGTGAATAAATATACTATCGAGACTCGTTAGATAATTGTAATTATTTCAAATGTATATGGAATATGTGTCATTAAGTAATAGTCCTTTTAACTTAGTTTCTTAGTGATGAAGTAACCTAAGATTTGGTGATGGAGAATTAGAAAATACTGAAACTGTTTACATCTATTATACCATAATACAATATGAATATGGTGGGTAAATATACTATCGAGACTCATTAGATAATTTTAATTATTTCAAATGTATATGGAATATGCGTCATTAAGTAATAGTCTTTTAACTTAGTTTCTTAGTGATGAAGTAACCTAAAATTTGGTGATGGAGATATAGAAAATATTGTAACTGTTTTACATCTTTTATACCATAATACAATATAAATATGGTGAATAAATATACTATCGAGACTCATTAGATAATTTGAATTATTTCAAATGTATATGGAATATGAGTCATTAAGTAATAGTCTTTTAACTTAGTTTCTTAGTGATGAAGTATCCTAAGATTTGGTGATGGAGAATTAGAAAATACTGAAACTGTTTACATCTATTATACCATAATACAATATGAATATGGTGGATAAATATACTATCTAGACTCATTAGATAATTTGAATTATTTCAAATGTATATGGAATATGTGTCATTAAGTAATAGTCTTTTAACTTAGTTTCTTAGTGAAGAAGTTACCTAAAATTTGGTGATGGAGAAGAACGAAAATACTGAAATTGTTTACATCTATTATACCATAATACAATATGAATATGGTGAATAAATATACTATCGAGACTCGTTAGATAATTTGAATTATTTCAAATGTATATGGAATATGTGTCATTAAGTAATAGTCTTTTAACTTAGTTTCTTAGTGATGAAGTAACCTAAGATTTGCTGATGGAGAATTAGAAAATACTGAAACTGTTTACATCTATTATACCATAATACAATATGAATATCGTGGGTAAATATACTATCGAGACTCATTAGATAATTTGAATTATTTCAAATGTATATGGAATATGCGTCATTAAGTAATAGTCTTTTAACTTAGTTTCTTAGTGATGAAGTAACCTAAAATTTGTTGATGGAGATATAGAAAATACTGTAACTGTTTACATCTATTATACAATAATACAATATAAATATGGTGAATAAATATACTATCGAGACTCATTAGATAATTTGAATTGTTTCAAATGTATATGGAATATGAGTCATTAAGTATAGTCTTTTAACTTAGTTTCTTAGTGATGAAGTATCCTAAGATTTGGTGATGGAGAATTAGAAAATACTGAAACTGTTTACATCTATTTATACCATAATACAATACGAATATGGTGGATAAATATACTATCCAGACTCATTAGATAATTTGAATTATTTCAAATGTATTTGGAATATGTGTCATTAAGTAATAGTCTTTTAACGTAGTTTCTTAGTGATGAAGTAACCTAAGATTTGGTGATGGAGAATTAAAAAATACTGAAACTGTTTGCATCTATTATACCATAATACAATATGAATATGGTGAATAAATATACTATCGAGACTCATTAGATAATTTGAATTATTTCAAATGTATATGGAATATGTGTCATTAAGTAATAGTCTTCTAACTTAGTTTCTTAGTGAAGAAGTAACCTAAAATTTGGTGATGGAGAAGAAGGAAAATACTGAAATTGTTTACATCTATTATACCATAATACAATATGAATATGGTGGATAAATATACTATCGAGACTCATTAGATAATTTGAATTATTTCAAATGTATATGGAATATGTGTCATTAAGTAATAGTCTTTTAACTTAGTTTCTTAGTGAAGAAGTAACCTAAAATTTGGAGATGGAGGAAGAAGGAAAATACTGAAATTGTTTACATCTATTATACCATAATACAATATGAATATGGTGGATAAATATACTATCGAGACTCATTAGATAATTTGAATTATTTCAAATGTATATATAATATGTGTCATTAAGTAATAGTCTTTTAACTTAGTTTTCTTGGTGAAGAAGTAACCTAAAATTTGGTGATGGAAAAGAAGGAAATACAGAAATTGTTTACATCTATTATACCAAAATACAATATGAATATGGTGAAAAAAAAAAACTATCGAGACTCGTTAGATAATTTGAATTATTTCAAATGTATATGGAATATGAGTCATTAAGTAATAGTCTTTTAACTTAGTATCTTAGTGATGAAGTATCCTAAGATTTGGTGATGGAGAATTAGAAAATACTGAAACTATTTACATCTATTATACCATAATACAATATGAATATGGTGAATAAATATACTATCGAGACTCATTAGACAATTTGAATTATTTCAAATGTATATGGAATATGAGTCATTAAGTAATAGTCTTTTAACTTAGTATCTTAGTGATGAAGTATCCTAAGATTTGGTGATGGAGAATTAGAAAATACTGAAACTGTTTACATCTATTATAACATAATGCAATATGAATATGGTGGATAAACATACTATCGAGACTCATTAGATAATTTGAATTATTTCAAATGTATATGGAATATGTGTCATTAAGTAATAGTCTTTTAACTTAGTTTCTTAGTGATGAAGTAACCTAAAATTTGGTGATGGAGAATTAGAAAATACTGTAACTGTTTACATCTATTATACCATAATACAATATGAATATGGTGAATAAATATACTATCGAGACTCATTAGACAATTTGAATTATTTCAAATGTATATGGAATATGAGTCATTAGGTAATAGTCTTTTAACTTAGTATCTTAGTGATGAAGTATCCTAAGATTTGGTGATGGAGAATTAGAAAATACTGAAACTGTTTACATGTATTATACCATAATACAATATAAATATGGTGAATAAATATATTATCGAGACTCATTAGATAATTTGAATTATTTTAAATGTATATGGAATATGAGTCATTAAGTAATAGTCTTTTAACTTGGTTTCTTAGTGATGAAGTATCCTAAGATTTGGTGATGGAAAAGAAGGAAAATACTGAAACTGTTTACATCTATTATAACATAATGCAATATGAATATGGTGGATAAATATACTATCGAGACTCATTAGATAATTTGAATTATTTCAAATGTATATGGAATATGTGTCATTAAGTAATAGTCTTTTAACTTAGTTTCTTAGTGATGAAGTAACATAAGATTTGGTGATGGAGAATTAGAAAATACTGAAACTGTTTACATCTATTATACCAGAATACAATATGAATATGGTGAATAAATATACTATCGAGACTCATTAGATAATTTGAATTATTTCAAATGTATATGGAATATGTGTCATTAAGTAATAGTCTTTTAACTTAGTTTCTTAGTGATGAAGTAACCTAAGATTTGGTGATGGAGAATTAGAAAATACTGAAACTGTTTACATGTATTATACCATAATTCAATATGAATATGGTGAATAAATATACAATCGAGACTTATTAGATAATTTGAATTATTTCAAATGTATATGGAATATGTGTCATTAAGTAATAGTCTTTTAACTTCGTTTCTTAGTGATGAAGTAACCTAAGATTTGGTGATGGAGAATTAGAAAATACTGAAACTGTTTACATGTATTATACCATAATACAATATGAATATGGTGAATAAATATACTCTCGAGACTCATTAGATAATTTGAATTATTTCAAATGTATATGGAATATGAGTCATTAAGTAATAGTCTTTTAACTTGGTTTCTTAGTGATGAAGTATCCTAAGATTTGGTGATGGAGAATTAGAAAATACTGAAACTGTTTACATCTATTATAACATAATGCAATATGAATATGGTGGATAAACATACTATCGAGACTCATTAGATAATTTGAATTATTTCAAATGTATATGGAATATGTGTCATTAAGTAATAGTCTTTTAACTTAGTTTCTTAGTGATGAAGTAACATAAGATTTGGTGATGGAGAATTAGAAAATACTGAAACAATTTACATGTATTATACCATAATACAATATGAATATGGTGAATAAATATACTATCGAGACTCATTAGACAATTTGAATTATTTCAAATGTATATGGAATATGAGTCATTAAGTAATAGTCTTTTAACTTAGTATCTTAGTGATGAAGTATCCTAAGATTTGGTGATGGAGAAGAAGGAAAATACTGAAATTGTTTACATCTATTATACCATAATACAATATGAATATGGTGGATAAATATACTATCGAGACTCATTAGATAATTTGAATTATTTCAAATGTATATATAATATGTGTCATTAAGTAATAGTCTTTTAACTTAGTTTCTTGGTGAAGAAGTAACCTAAAATTTGGTGATGGAAAAGAAGGAAAATACAGAAATTGTTTACATCTATTATACCAAAATACAATATGAATATGGTGAATAAATATACTATCGAGACTCGTTAGATAATTTGAATTATTTCAAATGTATATGGAATATGTGTCATTAAGTAATAGTCATTTAACTTAGTTTCTTAGTGATGAAGTAACCTAAGATTTGGTGATGGAGAATTAGAAAATACTGAAACTGTTTACATCTATTATACCATAATGCAATATGAATATGGTGGATAAATATACTACCGGGACTTATTAGATAATTTGAATTATTTCAAATGTATATGGAATATGTGTCATTAAGTAATAGTCTTTTAACTTAGTTTCTTAGTGATGAAGTAACCTAAGATTTGGTGATGGAGAATTAGAAAATACTGAAACTATTTACATGTATTATACCATAATACAATATGAATATGGTGAATAAATATACTATCGAGACTCATTAGATAATTTGAATTATTTCAAATGTATATGGAATATGACTCATTAAGTAATAGTCTTTTAACTTGGTTTCTTAGTGATGAAGTATCCTAAGATTTGGTGATGGAGAATTAGAAAATACTGAAACTGTTTACATCTATTATAACATAATGCAATATGAATATGGTGGATAAACATACTATCGAGACTCATTAGATAATTTGAATTATTTCAAATGTATATGGAATATGTGTCATTAAGTAATAGTCTTTTAACTTAGTTTCTTAGTGATGAAGTAACCTAAAATTTGGTGATGGAGAATTAGAAAATACTGTAACTGTTTACATCTATTATACCATAATACAATATGAATATGGTGAATAAATATACTATCGAGACTCATTAGACAATTTGAATTATTTCAAATGTATATGGAATATGAGTCATTAAGTAATAGTCTTTTAACTTAGTATCTTAGTGATGAAGTATCCTAAAATTTGGTGATGGAGAATTAGAAAATACTGAAACTGTTTACATGTATTATACCATAATACAATATAAATATGGTGAATAAATATATTATCGAGACTCATTAGATAATTTGAATTATTTTAAATGTATATGGAATATGAGTCATTAAGTAATAGTCTTTTAACTTGGTTTCTTAGTGATGAAGTATCCTAAGATTTGGTGATGGAGAATTAGAAAATACTGAAACTGTTTACATCTATTATAACATAATGCAATATGAATATGGTGGATAAATATACTATCGAGACTCATTAGATAATTTGAATTATTTCAAATGTATATGGAATATGTGTCATTAAGTAATAGTCTTTTAACTTAGTTTCTTAGTGATGAAGTAACATAAGATTTGGTGATGGAGAATTAGAAAATACTGAAACTGTTTACATCTATTATACCAGAATACAATATGAATATGGTGAATAAATATACTATCGAGACTCATTAGATAATTTGAATTATTTCAAATGTATATGGAATATGTGTCATTAAGTAATAGTCTTTTAACTTAGTTTCTTAGTGATGAAGTAACCTAAGATTTGGTGATGGAAAACTAGAAAATACTGAAACTGTTTACATGTATTATACCATAATTCAATATGAATATGGTGAATAAATATACAATCGAGACTTATTAGATAATTTGAATTATTTCAAATGTATATGGAATATGTGTCATTAAGTAATAGTCTTTTAACTTCATTTCTTAGTGATGAAGTAACCTAAGATTTGGTGATGGAGAATTAGAAAATACTGAAACTGTTTACATGTATTATACCATAATACAATATGAATATGGTGAATAAATATACTCTCGAGACTCATTAGATAATTTGAATTATTTCAAATGTATATGGAATATGAGTCATTAAGTAATAGTCTTTTAACTTGGTTTCTTAGTGATGAAGTATCCTAAGATTTGGTGATGGAGAATTAGAAAATACTGAAACTGTTTACATCTATTATAACATAATGCAATATGAATATGGTGGATAAACATACTATCGAGACTCATTAGATAATCTGAATTATTTCAAATGTATATGGAATATGTGTCATTAAGTAATAGTCTTTTAACTTAGTTTCTTAGTGATGAAGTAACATAAGATTTGGTGATGGAGAATTAGAAAATACTGAAACTGTTTACATCTATTATACCAGAATACAATATTAATATGGTGAAATAAATATACTATCGAGACTCATTAGATAATTTGAATTATTTCAAATGTATATGGAATATGAGTCATTAAGTAATAGTCTTTTAACTTGGTTTCTTAGTGATGAAGTATCCTAATATTTGTTGATGGAGAATTAGAAAAGACTGAAACTGTTTACATCTATTATAACATAATGCAATATGAATATGGTGGATAAACATACTATCGAGACTCATTAGATAATTTGAATTATTTCAAATGTATATGGAATATGTGTCATTAAGTAATAGTCTTTTAATTCGTTTCTTAGTGATGAAGTAACCTAAGATTTGTGATGGAGAATTAGAAAATACTGAAACTGTTTACATGTATTATACCATAATACAATATGAATATGGTGAATAAATATACTATCGAGACTCATTAGACAATTTGAATTATTTCAAATGTATATGGAATATGTGTCATTAAGTAATAGTCTTTTAACTTAGTTTCTTAGTGATGAAGTAACCTAAAATTTGGTGATGGAGAATTAGAAAATACTGTAACTGTTTACATCTATTATAGCATAATACAATATGAATATGGTGAATAAATATACTATCGAGACTCATTAGACAATTTGAATTATTTCAAATGTATATGGAATATGAGTCATTAAGTAAAAGTCTTTTAACTTAGTATCTTAGTGATGAAGTATCCTAAGATTTGGTGATGGAGAATTAGAAAATATTGAAACTGTTTACATCTATTATACCATAATACAATATGAATATGGTGAATAAATATACTATCGAGACTCATTAGATAATTTGAATTATTTCAAATGTATATGGAATATGTGTCATTAAGTAATAGTCTTTTAACTTAGTTTCTTAGTGAAGAAGTAACCAAAAATTTGGTGATGGAGAAGAAGGAAAATACTGAAATTGTTTACATCTATTATACCATAATACAATATGAATATGGTGGATAAATATAATATCGAGACTCATTAGATAATTTGAATTATTTCAAATGTATATATAATATGTGTCATTAAGTAATAGTCTTTTAACTTAGTTTCTTGGTGAAGAAGTAACCTAAAATTTGGTGATGGAAAAGAAGGAAAATACAGAAATTATTTACATCTATTATACCAAAATACAATATGAATATGGTGAATAAATATACTATCGAGACTCGTTAGATAATTTGAATTATTTCAAATGTATATGGAATATGTGTCATTAAGTAATAGTCTTTTAACTTAGTTTCTTAGTGATGAAGTAACCTAAGATTTGGTGATGGAGAATTAGAAAATACTGAAACTGTTTACATGTATTATACCATAATACAATATGAATATGGTGAATAAATATACTATCGAGACTCATTAGATAATTTGAATTATTTCAAATGTATATGGAATATGACTCATTAAGTAATAGTCTTTTAACTTGGTTTCTTAGTGATGAAGTATCCTAAGATTTGGTGATGGAGAATTAGAAAATACTGAAACTGTTTACATTTATTATACCAAAATACAATATGAATATGGTGGATAAACATACTATCGAGACTCATTAGATAATTTGAATTATTTCAAATGTATATGGAATATGTGTCATTAAGTAATAGTCTTTTAACTTAGTTTCTTAGTGATGAAGTAACCTAAAATTTGGTGATGGAGAATTAGAAAATACTGTAACTGTTTACATCTATTATACCATAATACAATATGAATATGGTGAATAAATATACTATCGATACTCATTAGACAATTTGAATTATTTCAAATGTATATTGAATATGAGTCATTAAGTAATAGTCTTTTAACTTAGTATCTTAGTGATGAAGTATCCTAAGATTTGGTGATGGAGAATTAGAAAATACTGAAACTGTTTACATGTATTATACCATAATACAATATAAATATGGTGAATAAATATATTATCGAGACTCATTAGATAATTTGAATTATTTTAAATGTATATGGAATATGAGTCATTAAGTAATAGTCTTTTAACTTGGTTTCTTAGTGATGAAGTATCCTAAGATTTGGTGATGGAGAATTAGAAAATACTGAAACTGTTTACATCTATTATAACATAATGCAATATGAATATGGTGGATAAATATACTATCGAGACTCATTAGATAATTTGAATTATTTCAAATGTATATGGAATATGACTCATTAAGTAATAGTCTTTTAACTTGGTTTCTTAGTGATGAAGTATCCTAAGATTTGGTGATGGAGAATTAGAAAATACTGTAACTGTTTACATCTATTATACCATAATACAATATGAATATGGTGAATAAATATACTATCGAGACTCATTAGACAATTTGAATTATTTCAAATGTATATGGAATATGAGTCATTAAGTAATAGTCTTTTAACTTAGTATCTTAGTGATGAAGTATCCTAAAATTTGGTGATGGAGAATTAGAAAATACTGAAACTGTTTACATGTATTATACCATAATACAATATAAATATGGTGAATAAATATATTATCGAGACTCATTAGATAATTTGAATTATTTTAAATGTATATGGAATATGAGTCATTAAGTAATAGTCTTTTAACTTGGTTTCTTAGTGATGAAGTATCCTAAGATTTGGTGATGGAGAATTAGAAAATACTGAAACTGTTTACATCTATTATAACATAATGCAATATGAATATGGTGGATAAATATACTATCGAGACTCATTAGATAATTTGAATTATTTCAAATGTATATGGAATATGTGTCATTAAGTAATAGTCTTTTAACTTAGTTTCTTAGTGATGAAGTAACATAAGATTTGGTGATGGAGAATTAGAAAATACTGAAACTGTTTACATCTATTATACCAGAATACAATATGAATATGGTGAATAAATATACTATCGAGACTCATTAGATAATTTGAATTATTTCAAATGTATATGGAATATGTGTCATTAAGTAATAGTCTTTTAACTTAGTTTCTTAGTGATGAAGTAACCTAAGATTTGGTGATGGAAAACTAGAAAATACTGAAACTGTTTACATGTATTATACCATAATTCAATATGAATATGGTGAATAAATATACAATCGAGACTTATTAGATAATTTGAATTATTTCAAATGTATATGGAATATGTGTCATTAAGTAATAGTCTTTTAACTTCATTTCTTAGTGATGAAGTAACCTAAGATTTGGTGATGGAGAATTAGAAAATACTGAAACTGTTTACATGTATTATACCATAATACAATATGAATATGGTGAATAAATATACTCTCGAGACTCATTAGATAATTTGAATTATTTCAAATGTATATGGAATATGAGTCATTAAGTAATAGTCTTTTAACTTGGTTTCTTAGTGATGAAGTATCCTAAGATTTGGTGATGGAGAATTAGAAAATACTGAAACTGTTTACATCTATTATAACATAATGCAATATGAATATGGTGGATAAACATACTATCGAGACTCATTAGATAATCTGAATTATTTCAAATGTATATGGAATATGTGTCATTAAGTAATAGTCTTTTAACTTAGTTTCTTAGTGATGAAGTAACATAAGATTTGGTGATGGAGAATTAGAAAATACTGAAACTGTTTACATCTATTATACCAGAATACAATATTAATATGGTGAATAAATATACTATCGAGACTCATTAGATAATTTGAATTATTTCAAATGTATATGGAATATGAGTCATTAAGTAATAGTCTTTTAACTTGGTTTCTTAGTGATGAAGTATCCTAATATTTGTTGATGGAGAATTAGAAAAGACTGAAACTGTTTACATCTATTATAACATAATGCAATATGAATATGGTGGATAAACATACTATCGAGACTCATTAGATAATTTGAATTATTTCAAATGTATATGGAATATGTGTCATTAAGTAATAGTCTTTTAATTCGTTTCTTAGTGATGAAGTAACCTAAGATTTGGTGATGGAGAATTAGAAAATACTGAAACTGTTTACATGTATTATACCATAATACAATATGAATATGGTGAATAAATATACTATCGAGACTCATTAGACAATTTGAATTATTTCAAATGTATATGGAATATGTGTCATTAAGTAATAGTCTTTTAACTTAGTTTCTTAGTGATGAAGTAACCTAAAATTTGGTGATGGAGAATTAGAAAATACTGTAACTGTTTACATCTATTATAGCATAATACAATATGAATATGGTGAATAAATATACTATCGAGACTCATTAGACAATTTGAATTATTTCAAATGTATATGGAATATGAGTCATTAAGTAAAAGTCTTTTAACTTAGTATCTTAGTGATGAAGTATCCTAAGATTTGGTGATGGAGAATTAGAAAATATTGAAACTGTTTACATCTATTATACCATAATGCAATATGAATATGGTGGATAAATATACTATTGAGACTCATTAGATAATTTGAATTATTTCAAATGTATATGGAATATGTGTCATTAAGTAATAGTCTTTTAACTTAGTTTCTTAGTGATGAAGTAACCTAAGATTTGGTGATGGAGAATTAGAAAATACTGAAACTGTTTACATGTATTATACCATAATACAATATGAATATGGTGAATAAATATACTATCGAGACTCATTAGATAATTTGAATTATTTCAAATGTATATGGAATATGAGTCATTAAGTAATAGTCTTTTAACTTGGTTTCTTAGTGATGAAGTATCCTAAGATTTGTTGATGGAGAATTAGAAAATACTGAAACTGTTTACATCTATTATAACATAATGCAATATGAATATGGTGGATAAATATACTATCGAGACTCATTAGATAATTTGAATTATTTCAAATGTATATGGAATATGTGTCATTAAGTAATAGTCTTTTAACTTAGTTTCTTAGTGATGAAGTAACCTAAAATTTGTGGATGGAGAATTAGAAAATACTGTAACTGTTTACATCTATTATACCATAATACAATATGAATATGGTGAATAAATATACTATCGAGACTCATTAGATAATTTGAATTATTTCAAATGTATATGGAATATGTGTCATTAAGTAATAGTCTTTTAACTTAGTTTCTTAGTGAAGAAGTAACCAAAAATTTGGTGATGGAGAAGAAGGAAATACTGAAATTGTTTACATCTATTATACCATAATACAATATGAATATGGTGGATAAATATAATATCGAGACTCATTAGATAATTTGAATTATTTCAAATGTATATATAATATGTGTCATTAAGTAATAGTCTTTTAACTTAGTTTCTTGGTGAAGAAGTAACCTAAAATTTGGTGATGGAAAAGAAGGAAAATACAGAAATTATTTACATCTATTATACCAAAATACAATATGAATATGGTGAATAAATATACTATCGAGACTCGTTAGATAATTTGAATTATTTCAAATGTATATGGAATATGTGTCATTAAGTAATAGTCTTTTAACTTAGTTTCTTAGTGATGAAGTAACCTAAGATTTGGTGATGGAGAATTAGAAAATACTGAAACTGTTTACATGTATTATACCATAATACAATATGAATATGGTGAATAAATATACTATCGAGACTCATTAGATAATTTGAATTATTTCAAATGTATATGGAATATGACTCATTAAGTAATAGTCTTTTAACTTGGTTTCTTAGTGATGAAGTATCCTAAGATTTGGTGATGGAGAATTAGAAAATACTGAAACTGTTTACATTTATTATAACATAATGCAATATGAATATGGTGGATAAACATACTATCGAGACTCATTAGATAATTTGAATTATTTCAAATGTATATGGAATATGTGTCATTAAGTAATAGTCTTTTAACTTAGTTTCTTAGTGATGAAGTAACCTAAAATTTGGTGATGGAGAATTAGAAAATACTGTAACTGTTTACATCTATTATACCATAATACAATATGAATATGGTGAATAAATATACTATCGATACTCATTAGACAATTTGAATTATTTCAAATGTATATTGAATATGAGTCATTAAGTAATAGTCTTTTAACTTAGTATCTTAGTGATGAAGTATCCTAAGATTTGGTGATGGAGAATTAGAAAATACTGAAACTGTTTACATGTATTATACCATAATACAATATAAATATGGTGAATAAATATATTATCGAGACTCATTAGATAATTTGAATTATTTTAAATGTATATGGAATATGAGTCATTAAGTAATAGTCTTTTAACTTGGTTTCTTAGTGATGAAGTATCCTAAGATTTGGTGATGGAGAATTAGAAAATACTGAAACTGTTTACATCTATTATAACATAATGCAATATGAATATGGTGGATAAATATACTATCGAGACTCATTAGATAATTTGAATTATTTCAAATGTATATGGAATATGTGTCATTAAGTAATAGTCTTTTAACTTAGTTTCTTAGTGATGAAGTAACATAAGATTTGGTGATGGAGAATTAGAAAATACTGAAACTGTTTACATCTATTATACCAGAATACAATATGAATATGGTGAATAAATATACTATCGAGACTCATTAGATAATTTGAATTATTTCAAATATATATGGAATATGTGTCATTAAGTAATAGTCTTTTAACTTAGTTTCTTAGTGATGAAGTAACCTAAGATTTGGTGATGGAAAACTAGAAAATACTGAAACTGTTTACATGTATTATACCATAATTCAATATGAATATGGTGAATAAATATACAATCGAGACTTATTAGATAATTTGAATTATTTCAAATGTATATGGAATATGTGTCATTAAGTAATAGTCTTTTAACTTCATTTCTTAGTGATGAAGTAACCTAAGATTTGGTGATGGAGAATTAGAAAATACTGAAACTGTTTACATGTATTATACCATAATACAATATGAATATGGTGAATAAATATACTCTCGAGACTCATTAGATAATTTGAATTATTTCAAATGTATATGGAATATGAGTCATTAAGTAATAGTCTTTTAACTTGGTTTCTTAGTGATGAAGTATCCTAAGATTTGGTGATGGAGAATTAGAAAATACTGAAACTGTTTACATCTATTATAACATAATGCAATATGAATATGGTGGATAAACATACTATCGAGACTCATTAGATAATTTGAATTATTTCAAAAGTATATGGAATATGTGTCATTAAGTAATAGTCTTTTAACTTAGTTTCTTAGTGATGAAGTAACATAAGATTTGGTGATGGAGAATTAGAAAATACTGAAACTGTTTACATCTATTATACCAGAATACAATATGAATATGGTGAATAAATATACTATCGAGACTCATTAGATAATTTGAATTATTTCAAATGTATATGGAATATGAGTCATTAAGTAATATTCTTTTAACTTGGTTTCTTAGTGATGAAGTATCCTAAGATTTGTTGATGGAGAATTAGAAAATACTGAAACTGTTTACATCTATTATAACATAATGCAATATGAATATGGTGGATAAACATACTATCGAGACTCATTAGATAATTTGAATTATTTCAAATGTATATGGAATATGTGTCATTAAGTAATAGTCTTTTAACTTCGTTTCTTAGTGATGAAGTAACCTAAGATTTGGTGATGGAGAATTAGAAAATACTGAAACTGTTTACATGTATTATACCATAATACAATATGAATATGGTGAATAAATATACTATCGAGACTCATTAGATAATTTGAATTATTTCAAATGTATATGGAATATGAGTCATTAAGTAATAGTCTTTTAACTTGGTTTCTTAGTGATGAAGTATCCTAAGATTTGGTGATGGAGAATTAGAAAATACTGAAACTGTTTACATCTATTATAACATAATGCAATATGAATATGGTGGATAAACATACTATCGAGACTCATTAGATAATTTGAATTATTTCAAATGTATATGGAATATGTGTCATTAAGTAATAGTCTTTTAACTTAGTTTCTTAGTGATGAAGTAACATAAGATTTGGTGATGGAGAATTAGAAAATACTGAAACTGTTTACATCTATTATACCAGAATACAATATGAATATGGTGAATAAATATACTATCGAGACTCATTAGATAATTTGAATTATTTTAAATGTATATGGAATATGTGTCATTAAGTAATAGTCTTTTAACTTAGTTTCTTAGTGATGAAGTAACCTAAGATTTGGTGATGGAAAACTAGAAAATACTGAAACTGTTTACATGTATTATACCATAATTCAATATGAATATGGTGAATAAATATACAATCGAGACTTATTAGATAATTTGAATTATTTCAAATGTATATGGAATATGTGTCATTAAGTAATAGTCTTTTAACTTCATTTCTTAGTGATGAAGTAACCTAAGATTTGGTGATGGAGAATTAGAAAATACTGAAACTGTTTACATGTATTATACCATAATACAATATGAATATGGTGAATAAATATACTCTCGAGACTCATTAGATAATTTGAATTATTTCAAATGTATATGGAATATGAGTCATTAAGTAATAGTCTTTTAACTTGGTTTCTTAGTGATGAAGTATCCTAAGATTTGGTGATGGAGAATTAGAAAATACTGAAACTGTTTACATCTATTATAACATAATGCAATATGAATATGGTGGATAAACATACTATCGAGACTCATTAGATAATTTGAATTATTTCAAAAGTATATGGAATATGTGTCATTAAGTAATAGTCTTTTAACTTAGTTTCTTAGTGATGAAGTAACATAAGATTTGGTGATGGAGAATTAGAAAATACTGAAACTGTTTACATCTATTATACCAGAATACAATATGAATATGGTGAATAAATATACTATCGAGACTCATTAGATAATTTGAATTATTTCAAATGTATATGGAATATGAGTCATTAAGTAATATTCTTTTAACTTGGTTTCTTAGTGATGAAGTATCCTAAGATTTGTTGATGGAGAATTAGAAAATACTGAAACTGTTTACATCTATTATAACATAATGCAATATGAATATGGTGGATAAACATACTATCGAGACTCATTAGATAATTTGAATTATTTCAAATGTATATGGAATATGTGTCATTAAGTAATAGTCTTTTAACTTCGTTTCTTAGTGATGAAGTAACCTAAGATTTGGTGATGGAGAATTAGAAAATACTGAAACTGTTTACATGTATTATACCATAATACAATATGAATATGGTGAATAAATATACTATCGAGACTCATTAGATAATTTGAATTATTTCAAATGTATATGGAATATGAGTCATTAAGTAATAGTCTTTTAACTTGGTTTCTTAGTGATGAAGTATCCTAAGATTTGGTGATGGAGAATTAGAAAATACTGAAACTGTTTACATCTATTATAACATAATGCAATATGAATATGGTGGATAAACATACTATCGAGACTCATTAGATAATTTGAATTATTTCAAATGTATATGGAATATGTGTCATTAAGTAATAGTCTTTTAACTTAGTTTCTTAGTGATGAAGTAACATAAGATTTGGTGATGGAGAATTAGAAAATACTGAAACTGTTTACATCTATTATACCAGAATACAATATGAATATGGTGAATAAATATACTATCGAGACTCATTAGATAATTTGAATTATTTTAAATGTATATGGAATATGTGTCATTAAGTAATAGTCTTTTAACTTAGTTTCTTAGTGATGAAGTAACCTAAGATTTGGTGATGGAAAACTAGAAAATACTGAAACTGTTTACATGTATTATACCATAATTCAATATGAATATGGTGAATAAATATACAATCGAGACTTATTAGATAATTTGAATTATTTCAAATGTATATGGAATATGTGTCATTAAGTAATAGTCTTTTAACTTCGTTTCTTAGTGATGAAGTAACCTAAGATTTGGTGATGGAGAATTAGAAAATACTGAAACTGTTTACATGTATTATACCATAATACAATATGAATATGGTGAATAAATATACTCTCGAGACTCATTAGATAATTTGTATTATTTCAAATGTATATGGAATATGAGTCATTAAGTAATAGTCTTTTAACTTGGTTTCTTAGTGATGAAGTATCCTAAGATTTGGTGATGGAGAATTAGAAAATACTGAAACTGTTTACATCTATTATAACATAATGCAATATGAATATGGTGGATAAACATACTATCGAGACTCATTAGATAATTTGAATTATTTCAAATGTATATGGAATATGTGTCATTAAGTAATAGTCTTTTAACTTAGTTTCTTAGTGATGAAGTAACATAAGATTTGGTGATGGAGAATTAGAAAATACTGTAACTGTTTACATCTATTATACCATAATACAATATGAATATGGTGAATAAATATACTATCGAGACTCATTAGATAATTTGAATTATTTCAAATGTATATGGAATATGAGTCATTAAGTAATAGTCTTTTAACTTGGTTTCTTAGTGATGAAGTATCCTAAGATTTGTTGATGAAGAATTAGAAAATACTGAAACTGTTTACATCTATTATAACATAATGCAATATGAATATGGTGGATAAACATACTATCGAGACTCATTAGATAATTTGAATTATTTCAAATGTATATGGAATATGTGTCATTAAGTAATAGTCTTTTAACTTCGTTTCTTAGTGATGAAGTAACCTAAGATTTGGTGATGGAGAATTAGAAAATACTGAAACTGTTTACATGTATTATACCATAATACAATATGAATATGGTGAATAATATACTATCGAGACTCATTAGATAATTTGAATTATTTCAAATGTATATGGAATATGAGTCATTAAGTAATAGTCTTTTAACTTGGTTTCTTAGTGATGAAGTATCCTAAGATTTGGTGATGGAGAATTAGAAAATACTGAAACTGTTTACATCTATTATAACATAATGCAATATGAATATGGTGGATAAACATACTATCGAGACTCATTAGATAATTTGAATTATTTCAAATGTATATGGAATATGTGTCATTAAGTAATAGTCTTTTAACTTAGTTTCTTAGTGATGAAGTAACCTAAAATTTGGTGATGGAGAATTAGAAAATACTGTAACTGTTTACATCTATTATACCATAATACAATATGAATATGGTGAATAAATATACTATCGAGACTCATTAGACAATTTGAATTATTTCAAATGTATATGGAATATGAGTCATTAAGTAAAAGTCTTTTAACTTAGTATCTTAGTGATGAAGTATCCTAAGATTTGGTGATGGAGAATTAGAAAATATTGAAACTGTTTACATCTATTATACCATAATGCAATATGAATATGGTGGATAAATATACTATCGAGACTCATTAGATAATTTGAATTATTTCAAATGTATATGGAATATGTGTCATTAAGTAATAGTCTTTTAACTTAGTTTCTTAGTGACGAAGTAACCTAAGATTTGGTGATGGAGAATTAGAAAATACTGAAACTGTTTACATGTATTATATCATAATACAATATGAATATGGTGAATAAATATACTATCGAGACTCATTAGATAATTTGAATTATTTCAAATGTATATGGAATATGAGTCATTAAGTAATAGTCTTTTAACTTGGTTTCTTAGTGATGAAGTATCCTAAGATTTGTTGATGGAGAATTAGAAAATACTGAAACTGTTTACATCTATTATAACATAATGCAATATGAATATGGTGGATAAACATACTATCGAGACTCATTAGATAATTTGAATTATTTCAAATCTATATGGAATATGTTTCATTAAGTAATAGTATTTTAACTTAGTTTCTTAGTGATGAAGTAACCTAAAATTTGGTGATGGAGAATTAGAAAATACTGTAACTATTTACATCTATTATACCATAATACAATATGAATATGGTGAATAAATATACTATCGAGACTCATTAGACAATTTGAATTATTTCAAATGTATATGGAATATGAGTCATTAAGTAATAGTCTTTTAACTTAGTATCTTAGTGATGAAGTATCCTAAGATTTGGTGATGGAGAATTAGAAAATACTGAAACTGTTTACATGTATTATACCATAATACAATATAAATATGGTGAATAAATATATTATCGAGACTCATTAGATAATTTGAATTATTTTAAATGTATATGGAATATGAGTCATTAAGTAATAGTCTTTTAACTTGGTTTCTTAGTGATGAAGTATCCTAAGATTTGGTGATGGAGAATTAGAAAATACTGAAACTGTTTACATCTATTATAACATAATGCAATATGAATATGGTGGATAAATATACTATCGAGACTCATTAGATAATTTGAATTATTTCAAATGTATATGGAATATGTGTCATTAAGTAATAGTCTTTTAACTTAGTTTCTTAGTGATGAAGTAACCTAAAATTTGGTGATGGAGAAGAAGGAAAATACTGAAATTGTTTACATCTATTATACCATAATACAATATGAATATGGTGGATAAATATACTATCGAGACTCATTAGATAATTTGAATTATTTCAAATGTATATATAATATTTGTCATTAAGTAATAGTCTTTTAACTTAGTTTCTTGGTGAAGAAGTAACCTAAAATTTGGTGATGGAAAAGAAGGAAAATACAGAAATTGTTTACATCTATTATACCAAAATACAATATGAATATGGTGAATAAATATACTATCGAGACTCGTTAGATAATTTGAATTATTTCAAATGTATATGGAATATGTGTCATTAAGTAATAGTCTTTTAACTTAGTTTCTTAGTGATGAAGTAACCTAAGATTTGGTGATGGAGAATTAGAAAATACTGAAACTATTTACATCTATTATACCATAATGCAATATGAATATGGTGGATAAATATACTATCGAGACTTATTAGATAATTTGAATTATTTCAAATGTATATGGAATATGTGTCATTAAGTAATAGTCTTTTAACTTAGTTTCTTAGTGATGAAGTAACCTAAGATTTGGTGATGGAGAATTAGAAAATACTGAAACTGTTTACATGTATTATACCATAATACAATATGAATATGGTGAATAAATATACTATCGAGACTCATTAGATAATTTGAATTATTTCAAATGTATATGGAATATGACTCATTAAGTAATAGTCTTTTAACTTGGTTTCTTAGTGATGAAGTATCCTAAGATTTGGTGATGGAGAATTAGAAAATACTGAAACTGTTTACATCTATTATAACATAATGCAATATGAATATGGTGGATAAACATACTATCGAGACTCATTAGATAATTTGAATTATTTCAAATGTATATGGAATATGTGTCATTAATTAATAGTCTTTTAACTTAGTTTCTTAGTGATGAAGTAACCTAAAATTTGGTGATGGAGAATTAGAAAATATTGTAACTGTTTACATCTATTATACCATAATACAATATGAATATGGTGAATAAATATACTATCGAGACTCATTAGACAATTTGAATTATTTCAAATGTATATGGAATATGAGTCATTAAGTAATAGTCTTTTAACTTAGTATCTTAGTGATGAAGTATCCTAAGATTTGGTGATGGAGAATTAGAAAATACTGAAACTGTTTACATGTATATACCATAATACAATATAAATATGGTGAATAAATATATTATCGAGACTCATTAGATAATTTGAATTATTTTAAATGTATATGGAATATGAGTCATTAAGTAATAGTCTTTTAACTTGGTTTCTTAGTGATGAAGTATCCTAAGATTTGGTGATGGAGAATTAGAAAATACTGAAACTGTTTACATCTATTATAACATAATGCAATATGAATATGGTGGATAAATATACTATCGAGACTCATTAGATAATTTGAATTATTTCAAATGTATATGGAATATGTGTCATTAAGTAATAGTCTTTTAACTTAGTTTCTTAGTGATGAAGTAACATAAGATTTGGTGATGGAGAATTAGAAAATACTGAAACTGTTTACATCTATTATACCAGAATACAATATGAATATGGTGAATAAATATACTATCGAGACTCATTAGATAATTTGAATTATTTCAAATGTATATGGAATATGTGTCATTAAGTAATAGTCTTTTAACTTAGTTTCTTAGTGATGAAGTAACCTAAGATTTGGTGATGGAAAACTAGAAAATACTGAAACTGTTTACATGTATTATACCATAATTCAATATGAATATGGTGAATAAATATACAATCGAGACTTATTAGATAATTTGAATTATTTCAAATGTATATGGAATATGTGTCATTAAGTAATAGTCTTTTAACTTCGTTTCTTAGTGATGAAGTAACCTAAGATTTGGTGATGGAGAATTAGAAAATACTGAAACTGTTTACATGTATTATACCATAATACAATATGAATATGGTGAATAAATATACTCTCGAGACTCATTAGATAATTTGAATTATTTCAAATGTATATGGAATATGAGTCATTAAGTAATAGTCTTTTAACTTGGTTTCTTAGTGATGAAGTATCCTAAGATTTGGTGATGGAGAATTAGAAAATACTGAAACTGTTTACATCTATTATAACATAATGCAATATGAATATGGTGGATAAACATACTATCGAGACTCATTAGATAATTTGAATTATTTCAAATGTATATGGAATATGTGTCATTAAGTAATAGTCTTTTAACTTAGTTTCTTAGTGATGAAGTAACCTAAAATTTGGTGATGGAGAATTAGAAAATACTGTAACTGTTTACATCTATTATACCATAATACAATATGAATATGGTGAATAAATATACTATCGAGACTCATTAGACAATTTGAATTATTTCAAATGTATATGGAATATGAGTCATTAAGTAAAAGTCTTTTAACTTAGTATCTTAGTGATGAAGTATCCTAAGATTTGGTGATGGAGAATTAGAAAATATTGAAACTGTTTACATCTATTATACCATAATGCAATATGAATATGGTGGATAAATATACTATCGAGACTCATTAGATAATTTGAATTATTTCAAATGTATATTGAATATGTGTCATTAAGTAATAGTCTTTTAACTTAGTTTCTTAGTGATGAAGTAACCTAAGATTTGGTCATGGAGAATTAGAAAATACTGAAATTGTTTACATGTATTATACCATAATACAATATGAATATGGTGAATAAATATACTATCGAGACTCATTAGATAATTTGAATTATTTCAAATGTATATGGAATATGACTCATTAAGTAATAGTCTTTTAACTTGGTTTCTTAGTGATGAAGTATCCTAAGATTTGGTGATGGAGAATTAGAAAATACTGAAACTGTTTACATCTATTATAACATAATGCAATATGAATATGGTGGATAAACATACTATCGAGACTCATTAGATAATTTGAATTATTTCAAATGTATATGGAATATGTGTCATTAAGTAATAGTCTTTTAACTTAGTTTCTTAGTGATGAAGTAACCTAAAATTTGGTGATGGAGAATTAGAAAATACTGTAACTGTTTACATCTATTATACCATAATACAATATGAATATGGTGAATAAATATACTATCGAGACTCATTAGACAATTTGAATTATTTCAAATGTATATGGAATATGAGTCATTAAGTAATAGTCTTTTAACTTAGTATCTTAGTGATGAAGTATCCTAAGATTTGGTGATGGAGAATTAGAAAATACTGAAACTGTTTACATGTATTATACCATAATACAATATAAATATGGTGAATAAATATATTATCGAGACTCATTAGATAATTTGAATTATTTTAAATGTATATGGAATATGAGTCATTAAGTAATAGTCTTTTAACTTGGTTTCTTAGTGATGAAGTATCCTAAGATTTGGTGATGGAGAATTAGAAAATACTGAATCTGTTTACATCTATTATAACATAATGCAATATGAATATGGTGGATAAATATACTATCGAGACTCATTAGATAATTTGAATTATTTCAAATATATATGGAATATGTGTCATTAAGTAATAGTCTTTTAACTTAGTTTCTTAGTGATGAAGTAACCTAAGATTTGGTGATGGAGAATTAGAAAATACTGAAACTGTTTACATCTATTATACCAGAATACAATATGAATATGGTGAATAAATATACTATCGAGACTTATTAGATAATTTGAATTATTTCAAATGTATATGGAATATGTGTCATTAAGTAATAGTCTTTTAACTTCGTTTCTTAGTGATGAAGTAACCTAAGATTTGGTGATGGAGAATAAGAAAATACTGAAACTGTTTACATGTATTATACCATAATACAATATGAATATGGTGAATAAATATACTCTCGAGACTCATTAGATAATTTGAATTATTTCAAATGTATATGGAATATGAGTCATTAAGTAATAGTCTTTTAACTTGGTTTCTTAGTGATGAAGTATCCTAAGATTTGGTGATGGAGAATTAGAAAATACTGAAACTGTTTACATCTATTATAACATAATGCAATATGAATATGGTGGATAAACATACTATCGAGACTCATTAGATAATTTGAATTATTTCAAATGTATATGGAATATGTGTCATTAAGTAATAGTCTTTTAACTTAGTTTCTTAGTGATGAAGTAACCTAAAATTTGGTGATGGAGAATTAGAAAATACTGTAACTGTTTACATCTATTATACCATAATACAATATGAATATGGTGAATAAATATACTATCGAGACTCATTAGACAATTTGAATTATTTCAAATGTATATGGAATATGAGTCATTAAGTAAAAGTCTTTTAACTTAGTATCTTAGTGATGAAGTATCCTAAGATTTGGTGATGGAGAATTAGAAAATATTGAAACTGTTTACATCTATTATACCATAATGCAATATGAATATGGTGGATAAATATACTATCGAGACTCATTAGATAATTTGAATTATTTCAAATGTATATGGAATATGTGTCATTAAGTAATAGTCTTTTAACTTAGTTTCTTAGTGATGAAGTAACCTAAGATTTGGTGATGGAGAATTAGAAAATACTGAAACTGTTTACATGTATTATACCATAATACAATATGAATATGGTGAATAAATATACTATCGAAACTCATTAGATAATTTGAATTATTTCAAATGTATATGGAATATGAGTCATTAAGTAATAGTCTTTTAACTTGGTTTCTTAGTGATGAAGTATCCTAAGATTTGTTGATGGAGAATTAGAAAATACTGAAACTGTTTACATCTATTATAACATAATGCAATATGAATATGGTGGATAAACATAGTATCGAGACTCATTAGATAATTTGAATTATTTCAAATGTATATGGAATATGTTTCATTAAGTAATAGTCTTTTAACTTAGTAACTTAGTGATGAAGTAACCTAAAATTTGGTGATGGAGAATTAGAAAATACTGTAACTGTTTACATCTATTATACCATAATACAATATGAATATGGTGAATAAATATACTATCGAGACTCATTAGACAATTTGAATTATTTCAAATGTATATGGAATATGAGTCATTAAGTAATAGTCTTTTAACTTAGTTTCTTAGTGATGAAGTAACCTAAAATTTGGTGATGGAGAATTAGAAAATACTGTAACTGTTTACATCTATTATACCATAATACAATATGAATATGGTGAATAAATATACTATCGAGACTCATTAGACAATTTGAATTATTTCAAATGTATATGGAATATGAGTCATTAAGTAATAGTCTTTTAACTTAGTATCTTAGTGATGAAGTATCCTAAGATTTGGTGATGGAGAATTAGAAAATACTGAAACTGTTTACATGTATTATACCATAATACAATATAAATATGGTGAATAAATATATTATCGAGACTCATTAGATAATTTGAATTATTTTAAATGTATATGGAATATGAGTCATTAAGTAATAGTCTTTTAACTTGGTTTCTTAGTGATGAAGTATCCTAAGATTTGGTGATGGAGAATTAGAAAATACTGAAACTGTTTACATCTATTATAACATAATGCAATATGAATATGGTGGATAAATATACTATCGAGACTCATTAGATAATTTGAATTATTTCAAATGTATATGGAATATGTGTCATTAAGTAATAGTCTTTTAACTTAGTTTCTTAGTGATGAAGTAACATAAGATTTAGTGATGGAGAATTAGAAAATACTGAAACTGTTTACATCTATTATACCAGAATACAATATGAATATGGTGAATAAATATACTATCGAGACTCATTAGATAATTTGAATTATTTCAAATGTATATGGAATATGTGTCATTAAGTAATAGTCTTTTAACTTAGTTTCTTAGTGATGAAGTAACCTAAGATTTGGTGATGGAAAACTAGAAAATACTGAAACTGTTTACATGTATTATACCATAATTCAATATGAATATGGTGAATAAATATACAATCGAGACTTATTAGATAATTTGAATTATTTCAAATGTATATGGAATATGTGTCATTAAGTAATAGTCTTTTAACTTCGTTTCTTAGTGATGAAGTAACCTAAGATTTGGTGATGGAGAATTAGAAAATACTGAAACTGTTTACATGTATTATACCATAATACAATATGAATATGGTGAATAAATATACTCTCGAGACCTATTAGATAATTTGAATTATTTCAAATGTATATGGAATATGAGTCATTAAGTAATAGTCTTTTAACTTGGTTTCTTAGTGATGAAGTATCCTAAGATTTGGTGATGGAGAATTAGAAAATACTGAAACTGTTTACATCTATTATAACATAATGCAATATGAATATGGTGGATAAACATACTATCGAGACTCATTAGATAATTTGAATTATTTCAAATGTATATGGAATATGTGTCATTAAGTAATAGTCTTTTAACTTAGTTTCTTAGTGATGAAGTAACCTAAAATTTGGTGATGGAGAATTAGAAAATACTGTAACTGTTTACATCTATTATACCATAATACAATATGAATATGGTGAATAAATATACTATCGAGACTCATTAGACAATTTTAATTATTTCAAATGTATATGGAATATGAGTCATTAAGTAAAAGTCTTTTAACTTAGTATCTTAGTGATGAAGTATCCTAAGATTTGGTGATGGAGAATTAGAAAATATTGAAACTGTTTACATCTATTATACCATAATGCAATATGAATATGGTGGATAAATATACTATCGAGACTCATTAGATAATTTGAATTATTTCAAATGTATATGGAATATGTGTCATTAAGTAATAGTCTTTTAACTTAGTTTCTTAGTGATGAAGTAACCTAAGATTTGGTGATGGAGAATTAGAAAATACTGAAACTGTTTACATGTATTATACCATAATACAATATGAATATGGTGAATAAATATACTATCGAGACTCATTAGATAATTTGAATTATTTCAAATGTATATGGAATATGAGTCATTAAGTAATAGTCTTTTAACTTGGTTTCTTAGTGATGAAGTATCCTAAGATTTGTTGATGGAGAATTAGAAAATACTGAAATTGTTTACATCTATTATAACATAATGCAATATGAATATGGTGGATAAACATACTATCGAGACTCATTAGATAATTTGAATTATTTCAAATGTATATGGAATATGTTTCATTAAGTAATAGTCTTTTAACTTAGTAACTTAGTGATGAAGTAACCTAAAATTTGGTGATGGAGAATTAGAAAATACTGTAACTGTTTACATCTATTATACCATAATACAATATGAATATGGTGAATAAATATACTATCGAGACTCATTAGACAATTTGAATTATTTCAAATGTATATGGAATATGAGTCATTAAGTAATAGTCTTTTAACTTAGTTTCTTAGTGATGAAGTAACCTAAAATTTGGTGATGGAGAATTAGAAAATACTGTAACTGTTTACATCTATTATACCATAATACAATATGAATATGGTGAATAAATATACTATCGAGACTCATTAGACAATTTGAATTATTTCAAATGTATATGGAATATGAGTCATTAAGTAATAGTCTTTTAACTTAGTATCTTAGTGATGAAGTATCCTAAGATTTGGTGATGGAGAATTAGAAAATACTGAAACTGTTTACATGTATTATACCATAATACAATATAAATATGGTGAATAAATATATTATCGAGACTCATTAGATAATTTGAATTATTTTAAATGTATATGGAATATGAGTCATTAAGTAATAGTCTTTTAACTTGGTTTCTTAGTGATGAAGTATCCTAAGATTTGGTGATGGAGAATTAGAAAATACTGAAACTGTTTACATCTATTATAACATAATGCAATATGAATATGGTGGATAAATATACTATCGAGACTCATTAGATAATTTGAATTATTTCAAATGTATATGGAATATGTGTCATTAAGTAATAGTCTTTTAACTTAGTTTCTTAGTGATGAAGTAACATAAGATTTGGTGATGGAGAATTAGAAAATACTGAAACTGTTTACATCTATTATACCAGAATACAATATGAATATGGTGAATAAATATACTATCGAGACTCATTAGATAATTTGAATTATTTCAAATGTATATGGAATATGTGTCATTAAGTAATAGTCTTTTAACTTAGTTTCTTAGTGATGAAGTAACCTAAGATTTGGTGATGGAAAACTAGAAAATACTGAAACTGTTTACATGTATTATACCATAATTCAATATGAATATGGTGAATAAATATACAATCGAGACTTATTAGATAATTTGAATTATTTCAAATGTATATGGAATATGTGTCATTAAGTAATAGTCTTTTAACTTCGTTTCTTAGTGATGAAGTAACCTAAGATTTGGTGATGGAGAATTAGAAAATACTGAAACTGTTTACATGTATTATACCATAATACAATATGAATATGGTGAATAAATATACTCTCGAGACTCATTAGATAATTTGAATTATTTCAAATGTATATGGAATATGAGTCATTAAGTAATAGTCTTTTAACTTGGTTTCTTAGTGATGAAGTATCCTAAGATTTGGTGATGGAGAATTAGAAAATACTGAAACTGTTTACATCTATTATAACATAATGCAATATGAATATGGTGGATAAACATACTATCGAGACTCATTAGATAATTTGAATTATTTCAAATGTATATGGAATATGTGTCATTAAGTAATAGTCTTTTAACTTAGTTTCTTAGTGATGAAGTAACCTAAAATTTGGTGATGGAGAATTAGAAAATACTGTAACTGTTTACATCTATTATACCATAATACAATATGAATATGGTGAATAAATATACTATCGAGACTCATTAGACAATTTGAATTATTTCAAATGTATATGGAATATGAGTCATTAAGTAATAGTCTTTTAACTTAGTATCTTAGTGATGAAGTATCCTAAGATTTGGTGATGGAGAATTAGAAAATACTGAAACTGTTTACATGTATTATACCATAATACAATATAAATATGGTGAATAAATATATTATCGAGACTCATTAGATAATTTGAATTATTTTAAATGTATATGGAATATGAGTCATTAAGTAATAGTCTTTTAACTTGGTTTCTTAGTGATGAAGTATCCTAAGATTTGGTGATGGAGAATTAGAAAATACTGAAACTGTTTACATCTATTATAACATAATGCAATATGAATATGGTGGATAAATATACTATCGAGACTCATTAGATAATTTGAATTATTTCAAATGTATATGGAATATGTGTCATTAAGTAATAGTCTTTTAACTTAGTTTCTTAGTGATGAAGTAACATAAGATTTAGTGATGGAGAATTAGAAAATACTGAAACTGTTTACATCTATTATACCAGAATACAATATGAATATGGTGAATAAATATACTATCGAGACTCATTAGATAATTTGAATTATTTCAAATGTATATGGAATATGTGTCATTAAGTAATAGTCTTTTAACTTAGTTTCTTAGTGATGAAGTAACCTAAGATTTGGTGATGGAAAACTAGAAAATACTGAAACTGTTTACATGTATTATACCATAATTCAATATGAATATGGTGAATAAATATACAATCGAGACTTATTAGATAATTTGAATTATTTCAAATGTATATGGAATATGTGTCATTAAGTAATAGTCTTTTAACTTCGTTTCTTAGTGATGAAGTAACCTAAGATTTGGTGATGGAGAATTAGAAAATACTGAAACTGTTTACATGTATTATACCATAATACAATATGAATATGGTGAATAAATATACTCTCGAGACTCATTAGATAATTTGAATTATTTCAAATGTATATGGAATATGAGTCATTAAGTAATAGTCTTTTAACTTGGTTTCTTAGTGATGAAGTATCCTAAGATTTGGTGATGGAGAATTAGAAAATACTGAAACTGTTTACATCTATTATAACATAATGCAATATGAATATGGTGGATAAACATACTATCGAGACTCATTAGATAATTTGAATTATTTCAAATGTATATGGAATATGTGTCATTAAGTAATAGTCTTTTAACTTAGTTTCTTAGTGATGAAGTAACCTAAAATTTGGTGATGGAGAATTAGAAAATACTGTAACTGTTTACATCTATTATACCATAATACAATATGAATATGGTGAATAAATATACTATCGAGACTCATTAGACAATTTGAATTATTTCAAATGTATATGGAATATGAGTCATTAAGTAAAAGTCTTTTAACTTAGTATCTTAGTGATGAAGTATCCTAAGATTTGGTGATGGAGAATTAGAAAATATTGAAACTGTTTACATCTATTATACCATAATGCAATATGAATATGGTGGATAAATATACTATCGAGACTCATTAGATAATTTGAATTATTTCAAATGTATATGGAATATGTGTCATTAAGTAATAGTCTTTTAACTTAGTTTCTTAGTGATGAAGTAACCTAAGATTTGGTGATGGAGAATTAGAAAATACTGAAACTGTTTACATGTATTATACCATAATACAATATGAATATGGTGAATAAATATACTATCGAGACTCATTAGATAATTTGAATTATTTCAAATGTATATGGAATATGAGTCATTAAGTAATAGTCTTTTAACTTGGTTTCTTAGTGATGAAGTATCCTAAGATTTGTTGATGGAGAATTAGAAAATACTGAAACTGTTTACATCTATTATAACATAATGCAATATGAATATGGTGGATAAACATACTATCGAGACTCATTAGATAATTTGAATTATTTCAAATGTATATGGAATATGTTTCATTAAGTAATAGTCTTTTAACTTAGTAACTTAGTGATGAAGTAACCTAAAATTTGGTGATGGAGAATTAGAAAATACTGTAACTGTTTACATCTATTATACCATAATACAATATGAATATGGTGAATAAATATACTATCGAGACTCATTAGACAATTTGAATTATTTCAAATGTATATGGAATATGAGTCATTAAGTAATAGTCTTTTAACTTAGTTTCTTAGTGATGAAGTAACCTAAAATTTGGTGATGGAGAATTAGAAAATACTGTAACTGTTTACATCTATTATACCATAATACAATATGAATATGGTTAATAAATATACTATCGAGACTCATTAGACAATTTGAATTATTTCAAATGTATATGGAATATGAGTCATTAAGTAATAGTCTTTTAACTTAGTATCTTAGTGATGAAGTATCCTAAGATTTGGTGATGGAGAATTAGAAAATACTGAAACTGTTTACATGTATTATACCATAATACAATATAAATATGGTGAATAAATATATTATCGAGACTCATTAGATAATTTGAATTATTTTAAATGTATATGGAATATGAGTCATTAAGTAATAGTCTTTTAACTTGGTTTCTTAGTGATGAAGTATCCTAAGATTTGGTGATGGAGAATTAGAAAATACTGAAACTGTTTACATCTATTATAACATAATGCAATATGAATATGGTGGATAAATATACTATCGAGACTCATTAGATAATTTGAATTATTTCAAATGTATATGGAATATGTGTCATTAAGTAATAGTCTTTTAAATTAGTTTCTTAGTGATGAAGTAACATAAGATTTGGTGATGGAGAATTAGAAAATACTGAAACTGTTTACATCTATTATACCAGAATACAATATGAATATGGTGAATAAATATACTATCGAGACTCATTAGATAATTTGAATTATTTCAAATGTATATGGAATATGTGTCATTAAGTAATAGTCTTTTAACTTAGTTTCTTAGTGATGAAGTAACCTAAGATTTGGTGATGGAAAACTAGAAAATACTGAAACTGTTTACATGTATTATACCATAATTCAATATGAATATGGTGAATAAATATACAATCGAGACTTATTAGATAATTTGAATTATTTCAAATGTATATGGAATATGTGTCATTAAGTAATAGTCTTTTAACTTCGTTTCTTAGTGATGAAGTAACCTAAGATTTGGTGATGGAGAATTAGAAAATACTGAAACTGTTTACATGTATTATACCATAATACAATATGAATATGGTGAATAAATATACTCTCGAGACTCATTAGATAATTTGAATTATTTCAAATGTATATGGAATATGAGTCATTAAGTAATAGTCTTTTAACTTGGTTTCTTAGTGATGAAGTATCCTAAGATTTGGTGATGGAGAATTAGAAAATACTGAAACTGTTTACATCTATTATAACATAATGCAATATGAATATGGTGGATAAACATACTATCGAGACTCATTAGATAATTTGAATTATTTCAAATGTATATGGAATATGTGTCATTAAGTAATAGTCTTTTAACTTAGTTTCTTAGTGATGAAGTAACCTAAAATTTGGTGATGGAGAATTAGAAAATACTGTAACTGTTTACATCTATTATACCATAATACAATATGAATATGGTGAATAAATATACTATCGAGACTCATTAGACAATTTGAATTATTTCAAATGTATATGGAATATGAGTCATTAAGTAAAAGTCTTTTAACTTAGTATCTTAGTGATGAAGTATCCTAAGATATGGTGATGGAGAATTAGAAAATATTGAAACTGTTTACATATATTATACCATAATGCAATATGAATATGGTGGATAAATATACTATCGAGACTCATTAGATAATTTGAATTATTTCAAATGTATATGGAATATGTGTCATTAAGTAATAGTCTTTTAACTTAGTTTCTTAGTGATGAAGTAACCTAAGATTTGGTGATGGAGAATTAGAAAATACTGAAACTGTTTACATGTATTATACCATAATACAATATGAATATGGTGAATAAATATACTATCGAGACTCATTAGATAATTTGAATTATTTCAAATGTATATGGAATATGAGTCATTAAGTAATAGTCTTTTAACTTGGTTTCTTAGTGATGAAGTATCCTAAGATTTGTTGATGGAGAATTAGAAAATACTGAAACTGTTTACATCTATTATAACATAATGCAATATGAATATGGTGGATAAACATACTATCGAGACTCATTAGATAATTTGAATTATTTCAAATGTATATGGAATATGTTTCATTAAGTAATAGTCTTTTAACTTAGTAACTTAGTGATGAAGTAACCTAAAATTTGGTGATGGAGAATTAGAAAATACTGTAACTGTTTACATCTATTATACCATAATACAATATGAATATGGTGAATAAATATACTATCGAGACTCATTAGACAATTTGAATTATTTCAAATGTATATGGAATATGAGTCATTAAGTAATAGTCTTTTAACTTAGTATCTTAGTGATGAAGTATCCTAAGATTTGGTGATGGAGAATTAGAAAATATTGAAACTGTTTACATCTATTATACCATAATGCAATATGAATATGGTGGATAAATATACTATCGAGACTCATTATATAATTTGAATTATTTCAAATGTATATGGAATATGTGTCATTAAGTAATAGTCTTTTAACTTAGTTTCTTAGTGATGAAGTAACCTAAAATTTGTGGATGGAGAATTAGAAAATACTGTAACTGTTTACATCTATTATACCATAATACAATATGAATATGGTGAATAAATATACTATCGAGACTTATTAGATAATTTGAATTATTTCAAATGTATATTGAATATGAGTCATTAAGTAATAGTCTTTTAACTTAGTTTCTTAGTGTTAAGTAACCTAAGATTTGGTGATGGAGAATTAGAAAATACTGAAACTGTTTATATGTATTATACCATAATACAATATGAATATGGTGAATAAATATACTATCGAGACTCATTACATAATTTGAATTATTTCAAATGTATATGGAATATGAGTCATTAAGTAATAGTCTTTTAACTTAGTTTCTTAGTGATAAAGTAACCTAAGATTTGGTGATGGAGAATTAGAAAATACTGAAACTGTTTACATCTATTATACCATAATGCAATATGAATATGGTGGATAAATATACTATCGAGACTCATTAGATAATTTGAGTTATTTCAAATGTATATGGAATATGTGTCATTAAGTAATAGTCTTTTAACTTAGTTTCTTAGTGATGACGTAACATAAGATTTGGTGATGGAGAATTAGAAAATACTGAAACTGTTTACATCTATTATACCAGAATACAATATGAATATGGTGAATAAATATACTATCGAGACTCATTAGATAATTTGAATTATTTCAAATGTATATGGAATATGTGTCATTAAGTAATAGTCTTTTAACTTAGTTTCTTAGTGATGAAGTAACCTAAGATTTGGTTATGGAAAACTAGAACATACTGAAACTGTTTACATGTATTATACCATAATACAATATGAATATGGTAAATAAATATACTATCGAGACTTATTAGATAATTTGAATTATTTCAAATGTATATGGAATATGTGTCATTAAGTAATAGTCTTTTAACTTAGTTTCTTAGTGATGAAGTAACCTAAGATTTGGTGATGGAGAATTAGAAAATACTGAAACTGTTTACATGTATTATAACATAATACAATATGAATATGGTGAATAAATATACTACCGAGACTTATTAGATAATTTGAATTATTTCAAATGTATATTGAATATGAGTCATTAAGTAATAGTCTTTTAACTTAGTTTCTTAGTGTTATGTAACCTAAGATTTGGTGATGGAGAATTAGAAAATACTGAAACTGTTTACATGTATTATACCATAATACAATATGAATATGGTGAATAAATATACTATCGAGACTCATTACATAATTTGAATTATTTCAAATGTATATGGAATATGAGTCATTAAGTAATAGTCTTTTAACTTAGTTTCTTAGTGATGAAGTAACCTAATATTTGGTGATGTAGAATTAGAAAATACTGAAACTGTTTACATCTATTATACCATAATACAATATGAATATGGTGAATAAATATACTATCGAGACTCATTAGATAATTTGAATTATTTCAAATGTATATGGAATATGAGTCATTAAGTAATAGTCTTTTAACTTGGTTTCTTAGTGATGAAGTATCCTAAGATTTGGTGATGGAGAATTAGAAAATACTGAAACTGTTTACATCTATTATAACATAATGCAATATGAATATGGTGGATAAATATACTATCGAGACTCATTAGATAATTTGAATTATTTCAAATGTATATGGAATATGTGTCATTAAGTAATAGTCTTTTAACTTAGTTTCTTAGTGATGAAGTAACCTAAGATTTGGTGATGGAGAATTAGAAAATACTGAAACTGTTTACAAGTATTATACCATAATACAATATGAATATGGTGAATAATATACTATCGAGACTCATTAGATAATTTGAATTATTTCAAATGTATATGGAATATGAGTCATTAAGTAATAGTCTTTTAACTTGGTTTCTTAGTGATGAAGTATCCTAAGATTTGTTGATGGAGAATTAGAAAATACTGAAACTGTTTACATCTATTATAACATAATGCAATATGAATATGGGGGATAAACATACTATCGAGACTCATTAGATAATTTGAATTATTTCAAATGTATATGGAATATGTTTCATTAAGTAATAGTCTTTTAACTTAGTTTCTTAGTGATGAAGTAACCTAAATTTGGTGATGGAGAATTAGAAAATACTGTAACTGTTTACATCTATTATACCATAATACAATATGAATATGGTGAATAAATATACTATCGAGACTCATTAGACAATTTGAATTATTTCAAATGTATATGGAATATGAGTCATTAAGTAATAGTCTTTTAACTTAGTATCTTAGTGATGAAGTATCCTAAGATTTGGTGATGGAGAATTAGAAAATATTGAAACTGTTTACATCTATTATACCATAATGCAATATGAATATGGTGGATAAATATACTATCGAGACTCATTAGATAATTTGAATTATTTCAAATGTATATGGAATATGTGTCATTAAGTAATAGTCTTTTAACTTAGTTTCTTAGTGATGAAGTAACCTAAAATTTGTGGATGGAGAATTAGAAAATACTGTAACTGTTTACATCTATTATACCATAATACAATATGAATATGGTGAATAAATATACTATCGAGACTCATTAGATAATTTGAATTATTTCAAATGTATATGGAATATGTGTCATTAAGTAATAGTCTTTTAACTTAGTTTCTTAGTGAAGAAGTAACCTTAAATTTGGTTATGGAGAAGAAGGAAAATACTGAAATTGTTTACATCTATTATACCATAATATAATATGAATATGGTGGATAAATAAACTATCGAGACTCATTAGATAATTTGAATTATTTCAAATGTATATATAATATGTGTCATTAAGTAATAGTCTTTTAACTTAGTTTCTTGGTGAAGAAGTAACCTAAAATTTGGTGATGGAAAAGAAGGAAAATACAGAAATTGTTTACATCTATTATACCAAAATACAATATGAATATGGTGAATAAATATACTATCGAGACTCGTTAGATAATTTGAATTATTTCAAATGTATATGGAATATGTGTCATTAAGTAATAGTCTTTTAACTTAGTTTCTTAGTGATGAAGTAACCTAAGATTTGGTAATGGAGAATTAGAAAATACTGAAACTGTTTACATCTATTATACCATAATGCAATATGAATATGGTGGATAAATATACTATCGAGACTCATTAGATAATTTGAATTATTTCAAATGTATATGGAATATGTGTCATTAAGTAATAGTCTTTTAACTTAGTTTCTTAGTGATGACGTAACATAAGATTTGGTGATGGAGAATTAGAAAATACTGAAACTGTTTACATCTATTATACCAGAATACAATATGAATATGGTGAATAAATATACTATCGAGACTCATTAGATAATTTGAATTATTTCAAATGTATATGGAATATGTGTCATTAAGTAATAGTCTTTTAACTTAGTTTCTTAGTGATGAAGTAACCTAAGATTTGGTTATGGAAAACTAGAAGATACTGAAACTGTTTACATGTATTATACCATAATACAATATGAATATGGTAAATAAATATACTATCGAGACTTATTAGATAATTTGAATTATTTCAAATGTATATGGAATATGTGTCATTAAGTAATAGTCTTTTAACTTAGTTTCTTAGTGATGAAGTAACCTAAGATTTGGTGATGGAGAATTAGAAAATACTGAAACTGTTTACATGTATTATAACATAATACAATATGAATATGGTGAATAAATATACTATCGAGACTTATTAGATAATTTGAATTATTTCAAATGTATATTGAATATGAGTCATTAAGTAATAGTCTTTTAACTTAGTTTCTTAGTGTTAAGTAACCTAAGATTTGGTGATGGAGAATTAGAAAATACTGAAACTGTTTACATGTATTATACCATAATACAATATGAATATGGTGAATAAATATACTATCGAGACTCATTACATAATTTGAATTATTTCAAATGTATATGGAATATGAGTCATTAAGTAATAGTCTTTTAACTTGGTTTCTTAGTGATGAAGTATCCTAAGATTTGGTGATGGAGAATTAGAAAATACTGAAATTGTTTACATCTATTATAACATAATGCAATATGAATATGGTGGATAAATATACTATCGAGACTCATCAGATAATTTGAATTATTTCCAATGTATATGGAATATGTTTCATTAAGTAATAGTCTTTTAACTTAGTTTCTTAGTGATGAAGTAACATAAGATTTGGTGATGGAGAATTAGAAAAATACTGAAACTGTTTACATCTATTATACCAGAATACAATATGAATATGGTGAATAAATATACAATCGAGACTCATTAGATAATTTGAATTATTTTAAATGTATATGGAATATGTGTCATTAAGTAATAGTCTTTTAACTTAGTTTCTTAGTGATGAAGTAACCTAAGATTTGGTGATGGAGAATTAGAAAATACTGAAACTGTTTACATGTATTATACCATAATACAATATGAATATGGTGAATAAATATACTATCGAGACTCATTAGATAATTTGAATTATTTAAAAATTATATGGAATATGTGTCATTAAGTAATAGTCTTTTAACTTAGTTTCTTAATGATGAAGTAACCTAAAATTTGGTGATGGAAAAGAAGGAAAATACAGAAATTGTTTACATCTATTATACCAAAATACAATATGAATATGGTGAATAAATATACTATCGAGACTCGTTAGATAATTTGAATTATTTCAAATGTATATGGAATATGTGTCATTAAGTAATAGTCTTTTAACTTAGTTTCTTAGTGATGAAGTAACCTAAGATTTGGTGATGGAGAATTAGAAAATACTGAAACTGTTTACATCTATTATACCATAATGCAATATGAATATGGTGGATAAATATACTATCGAGACTCATTAGATAATTTGAATTATTTCAAATGTATATGGAATATGTGTCATTAAGTAATAGTCTTTTAACTTAGTTTCTTAGTGATGACGTAACATAAGATTTGGTGATGGAGAATTAGAAAATATTTAACTGTTTACATCTATTATACCAGAATACAATATGAATATGGTGAATAAATATACTATCGAGACTCATTAGATAATTTGAATTATTTCAAATGTATATGGAATATGTGTCATTAAGTAATAGTCTTTTAACTTAGTTTCTTAGTGATGAAGTAACCTAAGATTTGGTTATGGAAAACTAGAAGATACTGAAACTGTTTACATGTATTATACCATAATACAATATGAATATGGTAAATAAATATACTATCGAGACTTATTAGATAATTTGAATTATTTCAAATGTATATGAAATATGTGTCATTAAGTAATAGTCTTTTAACTTAGTTTCTTAGTGAAGAAGTAACCTAAAATTTGGTGATGGAGAAGAAGGAAAATATTGAAATTGTTTACATCTATTATACCATAATACAATATGAATATGGTGGATAAATATACTATCGAGACTCATTAGATCGAGACTCATTAGATAATTTGAATTATTTCAAATGTATATGGAATATGTGTCATTAAGTAATAGTCTTTTAATTTAGTTTCTTAGTGATGAAGTAACCTAAGATTTGGTGATGGAGAATTAGAAAATACTGAAACTGTTGACATGTATTATACCATAATACAATATGAATATGGTGAATAAATATACTATCGATACTCATTAGATAATTTGAATTATTTCAAATGTATATGAAATATGAGTCATTAAGTAATAATCTTTTAACTTAGTTTCTTAGTGATGAAGTATCCTAAGATTTGGTGATGGAGAATTAGAAAAAACTGAAACTATTTACATCTATTATACCATAATACAATATGAATATGGTGGATAAATATACTATCGAGACTCATTATATAATTTGAATGATTTCAAATGTATATGGAATATGTGTCATTAAGTAATAGTCTTTTAACTTAGTTTCTTAGTGATGAAGTAATCTATGATTTGGTGATGGAGATTTAGAAAATACTGAAATTGTTTACATCTATTAAACCATAATACAATATGAATATGGTGGGTAAATATACTATCGAGACTCATTACATAATTTGAATTATTTCAAATGTATATGGAATATGTGTCATTAAGTAATAGTCTTTTAACTTAGTTTCTTAGTGATGAAGAAACCTAAGATTTGGTGATGGAGAATTAGAAAATACTGAAACTGTTTACATGTATTATACCATAATACAATATGAACATGGTGAATAAATATACTATCGAGACTCATTAGATAATTTGAATTATTTCAAATGTATATCGAAAATGAGTCATTAAGTAATAGTCTTTTAACTTAGTTTCTTAGTGATGAAGTATCCTAAGATTTGGTGATGGAGAATTAGAAAATACCGAAACTGTTTACATCTATTATACCATAATACAATATGAATATGGTGAATAAATATACTATCGAGACTCATTAGATAATTTGAATTATTTCAAATGTATATGGAATATGTGTCATTAAGTAATAGTATTTTAACTTAGTTTCTTAGTGAAGAAGTAACCTAAAATTTAGTGATGGAGAAGAAGGAAAATACTGAAATTGTTTACATCTATTATACCATAATACAATATGAATATGGTGGATAAATATACTATCGAGACTCATTAGATGATTTGAATTATTTCAAATGTATATATAATATGTGTCATTAAGTAATAGTATTTTAACTTAGTTTCTTGTGAAGAAGTAACCTAAAATTTGGTGATGGAAAAGAAGGAAAATACTGAAATTGTTTACATCTATTATACCAAAATACAATATGAATATGGTAAATAAACATACTATCGAGACTCATTAGATAATTTGAATTATTTCTAATATATATGGAATATGTGTCATTAAATAATAGTCTTTTAACTTAGTTTCTTAGTGATGAAGTAACCTAAGATTTGGTGATAGAGAATTAGAAAATACTGAAACTGTTTATATCTACTATACCAGAATACAATATGAATATGGTGGGTTAATATACTATCGAGACTCATTAGATAATTTGAATTATTTAAATTGTATATGGAATATGTGTCATTAAGTAATAGTCTTTTAACTTAGTTTCTTAGTGATGAAGTAACCTAAGATTTGGTGATGGAGAATTAGAAAATACTGAAACTGTTTACATGTATTATACCATAATACAATATGAATATGGTGAATAAATATACTATTGAGACTCATTAGATAATTTGAATTATTTCAAATGTATATGGAATATGTGTCATTAAGTAATAGTCTTTTAACTTAGTTTCTTAGTGATGAAGTAACCTAAGATTTCGCGATGGAGAATTAGAAAATACTGAAACTCTTTACATCTATTATGCCATAATACAATATGAATATGGTGGATAAATATACTATCGAGAATCATTAGATAAATTGAATTATTTCAAATGTATAAGGAATATGTGTCATTAAGTAATAGTCTTTTAACTTAGTTTCTTAATGATGAAGTAACCTAAGATTTGGTGATGGAGAATTAGAAAATACTGAAACTTTTTATATCTACTATACCAGAATACAATATGAATATGGTGGGTAAATATACTATCGAGACTCATTAGATAATTTGAATTATTTAAATTGTATATGGAATATGTGTCATTAAGTAATAGTCTTTTAACTTAGTTTCTTAGTGATGAAGTAACCTAAGATTTGGTGATGGAGAATTAGAAAATACTGAAATTGTTTACATCTATTATACCATAATACAATATGAATATGGTGGATAAATATACTATCGAGACTCATTAGATAATTTGAATTATTTCAAATGTATATGGTATATGTGTCATTAAGTTATAGTCTTTTAACTTAGTTTCTTAGTGATGAAGTAACCTAAGATTTGGTGATGGAGAATAGAAAATAATGAAACTGTTTACATCTATTATACCATAATACAATATGAATATGGTGAATAAATATACTATCGAGACTCATTAGATAATTTGAATTATTTCAAATGTATATGGAATATGTGTCATTAAGTAATAGTCTTTTAACTTAGTTTCTTAGTGAAGAAGTAACCTAAAATTTGGTGATGGAGAAGAAGGAAAATATTGAAATTGTTTACATCTATTATACCATAATACAATATGAATATGGTGGATAAATATACTATCGAGACTCATTAGATCGAGACTCATTAGATAATTTGAATTATTTCAAATGTATATGGAATATGTGTCATTAAGTAATAGTCTTTTAATTTAGTTTCTTAGTGATGAAGTAACCTAAGATTTGGTGATGGAGAATTAGAAAATACTGAAACTGTTGACATGTATTATACCATAATACAATATGAATATGGTGAATAAATATACTATCGATACTCATTAGATAATTTGAATTATTTCAAATGTATATGAAATATGAGTCATTAAGTAATAATCTTTTAACTTAGTTTCTTAGTGATGAAGTATCCTAAGATTTGGTGATGGAGAATTAGAAAAAACTGAAACTATTTACATCTATTATACCATAATACAATATGAATATGGTGGATAAATATACTATCGAGACTCATTATATAATTTGAATGATTTCAAATGTATATGGAATATGTGTCATTAAGTAATAGTCTTTTAACTTAGTTTCTTAGTGATGAAGTAATCTATGATTTGGTGATGGAGATTTAGAAAATACTGAAATTGTTTACATCTATTAAACCATAATACAATATGAATATGGTGGGTAAATCTACTATCAAGACTCATTACATAATTTGAATTATTTCAAATGTATATGGAATATGTGTCATTAAGTAATAGTCTTTTAACTTAGTTTCTTAGTGATGAAGAAACCTAAGATTTGGTGATGGAGAATTAGAAAATACTGAAACTGTTTACATGTATTATACCATAATACAATATGAACATGGTGAATAAATATACTATCGAGACTCATTAGATAATTTGAATTATTTCAAATGTATATCGAAAATGAGTCATTAAGTAATAGTCTTTTAACTTAGTTTCTTAGTGATGAAGTATCCTAAGATTTGGTGATGGAGAATTAGAAAATACCGAAACTGTTTACATCTATTATACCATAATACAATATGAATATGGTGAATAAATATACTATCGAGACTCATTAGATAATTTGAATTATTTCAAATGTATATGGAATATGTGTCATTAAGTAATAGTATTTTAACTTAGTTTCTTAGTGAAGAAGTAACCTAAAATTTGGTGATGGAGAAGAAGGAAAATACTGAAATTGTTTACATCTATTATACCATAATACAATATGAATATGGTGGATAAATATACTATCGAGACTCATTAGATGATTTGAATTATTTCAAATGTATATATAATATGTGTCATTAAGTAATAGTATTTTAACTTAGTTTCTTGGTGAAGAAGTAACCTAAAATTTGGTGATGGAAAAGAAGGAAAATACTGAAATTGTTTACATCTATTATACCAAAATACAATATGAATATGGTAAATAAACATATTATCGAGACTCATTAGATAATTTGAATTATTTCTAATATATATGGAATATGTGTCATTAAATAATAGTCTTTTAACTTAGTTTCTTAGTGATGAAGTAACCTAAGATTTGGTGATAGAGAATTAGAAAATACTGAAACTGTTTATATCTACTATACCAGAATACAATATGAATATGGTGGGTTAATATACTATCGAGACTCATTAGATAATTTGAATTATTTAAATTGTATATGGAATATGTGTCATTAAGTAATAGTCTTTTAACTTAGTTTCTTAGTGACGAAGTAACCTAAGATTTGGTGATGGAGAATTAGAAAATACTGAAACTGTTTACATGTATTATACCATAATACAATATGAATATGGTGAATAAATATACTATCGAGACTCATTAGATAATTTGAATTATTTCAAATGTATATGGAATATGTGTCATTAAGTAATAGTCTTTTAACTAAGTTTCTTAGTGATGAAGTAACCTAAGATTTGGCGATGGAGAATTAGAAAATACTGAAACTGTTTAAATCTATTATGCCATAATACAATATGAATATGGTGGATAAATATACTATCGAGAATCATTAGATAAATTGAATTATTTCAAATGTATAAGGAATATGTGTCATTAAGTAATAGTCTTTTAACTTAGTTTCTTAGTGATGAAGTAACCTAAGATTTGGTGATGTAGAATTAGAAAATACTGAAACTGTTTATATCTACTATACTAGAATACAATATGAATATGGTGGGTAAATATACAATCGAGACTCATTAGATAATTTGAATTATTTAAAATGTATATGGAATATGTGTCATTAAGTAATAGTCTTTTAACTTAGTTTCTTAGTGATGAAGTAACCTAAGATTTGGTGATGGAGAATTAGAAAATACTGAAATTGTTTACATCTATTATACCATAATACAATATGAATATGGTGGATAAATATACTATCGAGACTCATTAGATAATTTGAATTATTTAAAATGTATATGGTATATGTGTCATAAAGTTATAGTCTTTTAACTTAGTTTCTTAGTGATGAAGTAACCTAAGATTTGGTGATGGAGAATTAGAAAATACTGAAACTGTTTACATGTATTATACCATAATACAATATGAATATGGTGAATAAATATACTATTGAGACTCATTAGATAATTTGAATTATTTCAAATGTATATTGAATATGTGTCATTAAGTAATAGTCTTTTAACTTAGTTTCTTAGTGATGAAGTAACCTAAGATTTCGCGATGGAGAATTAGAAAATACTGAAACTCTTTACATCTATTATGCCATAATACAATATGAATATGGTGGATAAATATACTATCGAGAATCATTAGATAAATTGAATTATTTCAAATGTATAAGGAATATGTGTCATTAAGTAATAGTCTTTTAACTTAGTTTCTTAATGATGAAGTAACCTAAGATTTGGTGATGGAGAATTAGAAAATACTGAAACTGTTTATATCTACTATACCAGAATACAATATGAATATGGTGGGTAAATATACTATCGAGACTCATTAGATAATTTGAATTATTTAAATTGTATATGGAATATGTGTCATTAAGTAATAGTCTTTTAACTTAGTTTCTTAGTGATGAAGTAACCTAAGATTTGGTGATGGAGAATTAGAAAATACTGAAACTGTTTACATGTATTATACCATAATACAATATGAATATGGTGAATAAATATACTATCGAGACTCATTAGATAATTTGAATTATTTCAAATGTATATGGAATATGTGTCATTAAGTAATAGTCTTTTAACTAAGTTTCTTAGTGATGAAGTAACCTAAGATTTGGCGATGGAGAATTAGAAAATACTGAAACTGTTTACATCTATTATGCCATAATACAATATGAATATGGTGGATAAATATACTATCGAGAATCATTAGATAAATTGAATTATTTCAAATGTATAAGGAATATGTGTCATTAAGTAATAGTCTTTTAACTTAGTTTCTTAGTGATGAAGTAACCTAAGATTTGGTGATGTAGAATTAGAAAATACTGAAACTGTTTATATCTACTATACTAGAATACAATATGAATATGGTGGGTAAATATACAATCGAGACTCATTAGATAATTTGAATTATTTAAAATGTATATGGAATATGTGTCATTAAGTAATAGTCTTTTAACTTAGTTTCTTAGTGATGAAGTAACCTAAGATTTGGTGATGGAGAATTAGAAAATACTGAAATTGTTTACATCTATTATACCATAATACAATATGAATATGGTGGATAAATATACTATCGAGACTCATTAGATAATTTGAATTATTTAAAATGTATATGGTATATGTGTCATTAAGTTATAGTCTTTTAACTTAGTTTCTTAGTGATGAAGTAACCTAAGATTTGGTGATGGAGAATAGAAAATAATGAAACTGTTTACATCTATTATACCATAATACAATATGAATATGGTGAATAAATATACTATCGAGACTCATTAGATAATTTGAATTATTTCAAATGTATATGGAATATGTGTCATTAAGTAATAGTCTTTTAACTTAGTTTCTTAGTGAAGAAGTAACCTAAAATTTGGTGATGGAGAAGAAGGAAAATATTGAAATTGTTTACATCTATTATACCATAATACAATATGAATATGGTGGATAAATATACTATCGAGACTCATTAGATAATTTGAATTATTTCAAATGTATATGGAATATGTGTCATTAAGTAATAGTCTTTTAATTTAGTTTCTTAGTGATGAAGTAACCTAAGATTTGGTGATGGAGAATTAGAAAATACTGAAACTGTTGACATGTATTATACCATAATACAATATGAATATGGTGAATAAATATACTATCGATACTCATTAGATAATTTTAATTATTTCAAATGTATATGAAATATGAGTCATTAAGTAATAATCTTTTAACTTAGTTTCTTAGTGATGAAGTATCCTAAGATTTGGTGATGGAGAATTAGAAAATACTGAAACTATTTACATCTATTATACCATAATACAATATGAATATGGTGGATAAATATACTATCGAGACTCATTATATAATTTGAATGATTTCAAATGTATATGGAATATGTGTCATTAAGTAATAGTCTTTTAACTTAGTTTCTTAGTGATGAAGTAATCTATGATTTGGTGATGGAGATTTAGAAAATACTGAAATTGTTTACATCTATTAAACCATAATACAATATGAATATGGTGGGTAAATATACTATCGAGACTCATTAGATAATTTGAATTATTTCAAATGTATATGGAATATGTGTCATTAAGTAATAGTCTTTTAACTTAGTTTCTTAGTGATGAAGTAACCTAAGATTTGGTGACGGAGAATTAGAAAATACTGAAACTGTTTACATGTATTATACCATAATACAATATGAATATGGTGAATAAATATACTATCGAGACTCATTAGATAATTTGAATTATTTCAAATGTATATCGAAAATGAGTCATTAAGTAATAGTCTTTTAACTTAGTTTCTTAGTGATGAAGTATCCTAAGATTTGGTGATGGAGAATTAGAAAATACCGAAACAGTTTACATCTATTATACCATAATACAATAAGAATATGGTGAATAAATATACTATCGAGACTCATTAGATAATTTGAATTATTTCAAATGTATATGGAATATGTGTCATTAAGTAATAGTATTTTAACTTAGATTCTTAGTGAAGAAGTAACCTAAAATTTGGTGATGGAGAAGAAGGAAAATACTGAAATTGTTTACATCTATTATACCATAATACAATATGAATATGGTGAATAAATATACTATCGAGACTCATTAGATGATTTGAATTTTTTCAAATGTATATATAATATGTGTCATTAAGTAATAGTATTTTAACTTAGTTTCTTGGTGAAGAAGTAACCTAAAATTTGGTGATGGAAAAGAAGGAAAATACTGAAATTGTTTACATCTATTATACCAAAATACAATATGAATATGGTAAATAAACATACTATCGAGACTCATTAGATAATTTGAATTATTTCTAATATATATGGAATATGTGTCATTAAATAATAGTCTTTTAACTTGGTTTCTTAGTGATGAAGTAACCTAAGATTTGGTGATGGAGAATTAGAAAATACTGAAACTATTTACATCTATTATACCATAATACAATATGAATATGGTGGATAAATATACTATCGAGACTCATTAGATAATTTGAATTATTTCAAATGTATATGGAATATGTGTCATTAAGTAATAGTCTTTTAACTTAGTTTCTTAGTGATGAAGTAACCTAAGATTTGGTGATGGAGAATTAGAAAATACTGAAACTGTTTACATGTATTATACCATAATACAATATGAATATGGTGGGTAAATATACTATCGAGACTCATTAGATAATTTGAATTATTTAAATTGTATATGGAATATGTGTCATTAAGTAATAGTCTTTTAACTTAGTTTCTTAGTGATGAAGTAACCTAAGATTTGGTGATGGAGAATTAGAAAATACTGAAACTCTTTACATCTATTATGCCATAATACAATATGAATATGGTGGATAAATATACTATCGAGAATCATTAGATAAATTGAATTATTTCAAATGTATAAGGAATATGTGTCATTAAGTAATAGTCTTTTAACTTAGTTTCTTAGTGATGAAGTAACCTAAGATTTGGTGATGGAGAATTAGAAAATACTGAAACTGTTTATATCTACTATACCAGAATACAATATGAATATGGTGGGTAAATATACTATCGAGACTCATTAGATAATTTGAATTATTTAAATTGTATATGGAATATGTGTCATTAAGTAATAGTCTTTTAACTTAGTTTCTTAGTGATGAAGTAACCTAAGATTTGGTGATGGAGAATTAGAAAATACTGAAACTGTTTACATGTATTATACCATAATACAATATGAATATGGTGAATAAATATACTATCGAGACTCATTAGATAATTTGAATTATTTCAAATGTATATGGAATATGTGTCATTAAGTAATAGTCTTTTAACTTAGTTTCTTAGTGATGAAGTAACCTAAGATTTGGCGATGGAGAATTAGAAAATACTGAAACTGTTTACATCTATTATGCCATAATACAATATGAATATGGTGGATAAATATACTATCGAGAATCATTAGATAAATTGAATTATTTCAAATGTATAAGGAATATGTGTCATTAAGTAATAGTTTTTTAACTTAGTTTCTTAGTGATGAAGTAACCTAAGATTTGGTGATGGAGAATTAGAAAATATTGAAACTGTTTATATCTACTATACCAGAATACAATATGAATATGGTGAGTAAATATACTATCGAGACTCGTTAGATAATTTGAATTATTTAAATTGTATATGGAATATGTGTCATTAAGTAATAGTCTTTTAACTTAGTTTCTTAGTGATGAAGTAACCTAAGATTTGGTGATGGAAAATTAGAAAATACTGAAACTGTTTACATGTATTATACCATAATACAATATGAATATGGTGAATAAATATAATATCGAGACTCATTAGATAATTTGAATTATTTCAAATGTATATGGAATATGTGTCATTAAGTAATAGTCTTTTAACTTAGTTTCTTTGTGATGAAGTAACCTAAGATTTGGCGATGGAGAATTAGAAAATACTGAAACTGTTTACATCTATTATGCCATAATACAATATGAATATGGTGGATAAATATACTATCGAGAATCATTAGATAAATTGAATTATTTCAAATGTATAAGGAATATGTGTCATTAAGTAATAGTTTTTTAACTTAGTTTCTTAGTGATGAAGTAACCTAAGATTTGGTGATGGAGAATTAGAAAATATTGAAACTGTTTATATCTACTATACCAGAATACAATATGAATATGGTGAGTAAATATACTATCGAGACTCGTTAGATAATTTGAATTATTTAAATTGTATATGGAATATGTGTCATTAAGTAATAGTCTTTTAACTTAGTTTCTTAGTGATGAAGTAACCTAAGATTTGGTGATGGAGAATTAGAAAATACTGAAACTGTTTACATGTATTATACCATAATACAATATGAATATGGTGAATAAATATAATATCGAGACTCATTAGATAATTTGAATTATTTCAAATGTATATGGAATATGTGTCATTAAGTAATAGTCTTTTAACTTAGTTTCTTAGTGATGAAGTAACCTAAGATTTGGCGATGGAGAATTAGAAAATACTGAAACTGTTTACATCTATTAAGCCATAATACAATATGAATATGGTGGATAAATATACTATCGAGAATCATTAGATAAATTGAATTATTTCAAATGTATAAGGAATATGTGTCATTAAGTAATAGTTTTTTAACTTAGTTTCTTAGTGATGAAGTAACCTAAGATTTGGTGATGGAGAATTAGAAAATATTGAAACTGTTTATATCTACTATACCAGAATACAATATGAATATGGTGACTAAATATACTATCGAGACTCGTTAGATAATTTGAATTATTTAAATTGTATATGGAATATGTGTCATTAAGTAATAGTCTTTTAACTTAGTTTCTTAGTGATAAAGTAACCTAAGATTTGGTGATGGAGAATTAGAAAATACTGAAACTGTTTACATGTATTATACCATAATACAATATGAATATGGTGAATAAATATAATATCGAGACTCATTAGATAATTTGAATTATTTCAAATGTATATGGAATATGTGTCATTAAGTAATAGTCTTTTAACTTAGTTTCTTAGTGATGAAGTAACCTAAGATTTGGCGATGGAGAATTAGAAAATACTGAAACTGTTTACATCTATTATGCCATAATACAATATGAATATGGTGGATAAATATACTATCGAGAATCATTAGATAAATTGAATTATTTCAAATGTATAAGGAATATGTGTCATTAAGTAATAGTCTTTTAACTTAGTTTCTTAGTGATGAAGTAACCTAAGATTTGGTGATGGAGAATTAGAAAATACTGAAACTGTTTATATCTACTATACTAGAATACAATATGAATATGGTGGGTAAATATACAATCGAGACTCATTAGATAATTTGAATTATTTAAAATGTATATGGAATATGTGTCATTAAGTAATAGTCTTTTAACTTAGTTTCTTAGTGATGAAGTAACCTAAGATCTGGTGATGGAGAATTAGAAAATACTGAAATTGTTTACATCTATTATACCATAATACAATATGAATATGGTGGATAAATATACTATCGAGACTCATTAGATAATTCGAATTATTTCAAATGTATATGGAATATGTGTCATTAAGTAATAGTCTTTTAACTTAGTTTCTTAGTGATGAAGTAACCTAAGATTTGGTGATGGAGAATTAGAAAATACTGAAACTGTTTACATGTATTATACCATAATAAAATATGAATATGGTGAGTAAATATACTATCGAGACTCATTAGATAATTTGAATTATTTAAATTGTATATGGAATATGTGTCATTAAGTAATAGTCTTTTAACTTAGTTTCTTAGTGATGAAGTAACCTAAGATTTGGTGATGGAGAATTAGAAAATACTGAAACTGTTTACATGTATTATACCATAATACAATATGAATATGGTGAATAAATATACTATCGAGACTCATTAGATAATTTGAATTATTTCAAATGTATATGGAATATGTGTCATTAAGTAATAGTCTTTTAACTTAGTTTCTTAGTGATGAAGTAACCTAAGATTTGGCGATGTAGAATTAGAAAATACTGAAACTGTTTACATCTATTATGCCATAATACAATATGAATATGGTGGATAAATATACTATCGAGAATCATTAGATAAATTGAATTATTTCAAATGTATAAGGAATATGTGTCATTAAGTAATAGTCTTTTAACTTAGTTTCTTAGTGATGAAGTAACCTAAGATTTGGTGATGGAGAATTAGAAAATATTGAAACTGTTTATATCTACTATACCAGAATACAATATAAATATGGTGGGTAAATATACTATCGAGACTCATTAGATAATTTGAATTATTTAAAATGTATATGGAATATGTGTCATTAAGTAATAGTCTTTTAACTTAGTTTCTTAGTGATGAAGTAACTTAAGATTTGGTGATGGAGAATTAGAAATTACTGAAATTGTTTACATCTATTATACCATAATACAATATGAATATGGTGGATAAATATAATATCGAGACTCATTAGATAATTTGAATTATTTCAAATGTATATGGAATATGTGTCATTAAGTTATAGTCTTTTAACTTAGTTTCTTAGTGATGAAGTAACCTAAGATTTGGAGATGGAGAATAGAAAATAATGAAACTGTTTACATCTATAATACCATAATACAATATGAATATGGTGAATAAATATACTATCGAGACTCATTAGATAATTTGAATTATTTCAAATGTATATGGAATATGTGTCTTTAAGTAATAGTGTTTTAACTTAGTTTCTTAGTGAAGAAGTAACCTAAAATTTTGTGATGGAGAAGAAGGAAAATATTGAAATTGTTTACATCTATTATACTATAATACAATATGAATATGGTGGATAAATATACTATCGAGACTCATTAGATCGCGACTCATTAGATAATTTGAATTATATCAAATGTATATGGAATATGTGTCATTAAGTAATAGTCTTTTAACTTAGTCTCTTAGTGATAAAGTAACATAAGATTTGGTGATGGAGAGTTAGAAAATACTGAAAATGTTGACATGTATTATACCATAATACAATATGAATATGGTGAATAAATATACTATCGATACTCATTAGATAATTTGAATTATTTCAAATGTTTATGAAATATGAGTCATTAAGTAATAGTCTTTTAACTTAGTTTCTTAGTGATGAAGTATCCTAAGATTTTGTGATGGAGAATTAGAAAATACTGAAACTATTTACATCTATTATACCATAATACAATATGAATATGGTGGATAAATATACTATCGAGACTCATTATATAATTTGAATGATTTCAAATGTATATGGAATATGTGTCATTAAGTAATAGTCTTTTAACTTAGTTTCTTAGTGATGAAGTAATCTATGATTTGGTGATGGAGATTTAGAAAATAATGAAATTATTTACATCTATTAAACCATAATACAATATGAATATGGTGGGTAAATAAACTATCGAGACTCATTAGATAATTTGAATTATTTCAAATGTATATGGAATATGTGTCATTAAATAATAGTCTTTTAACTTAGTTTCTTAGTGATGAAGTAACCTAAGATTTGGTGATGGAGAATTAGAAAATACTGAAACTGTTTACATGTATTATACCATAATACAATATGAATATGGTGAATAAATATACTATCGAGACTCATTAGATAATTGGAATTATTTCAAATGTATATCGAAAATGAGTCATTAAGTAATAGTCTTTTAACTAAGTTTCTTAGTGATGAAGTATCCTAAGATTTGGTGATGGAGAATTAGAAAATACTGAAACTGTTTACATCTATTATACCATAATACAATATGAATATGGTGAATAAATATACTATCGAGACTCATTAGATAATTTGAATTATTTCAAATGTATATGGAATATGTGTCATTAAGTAATAGTATTTTAACTTAGTTTCTTAGTGAAGAAGTAACCTAAAATTCGGTGATGGAGAAGAAGGAAAATACTGAAATTGTTTACATCTATTATACCATATACAATATGAATATGGTGGATAAATATACTATCGAGACTCATTAGATGATTTGAATTATTTCAAATGTATATATAATATGTGTCATTAAGTAATAGTATTTTAACTTAGTTTCTTGGTGAAGAAGTAACCTAAAATTTGGTGATGAAAAAGAAGGAAAATACTTAAATTGTTTACATCTATTATACCAAAATACAATATGAATATGGTAAATAAACATACTATCGAGACTTATTAGATAATTTGAATTATTTCAAATATATATGGAATATGTGTCATTAAATAATAGTCTTTTAACTTAGTTTCTTAGTGATGAAGTAACCTAAGATCTGGTGATGGAGAATTAGAAAATACTGAAACTATTTACATCTATTATACCATAATACAATATGAATATGGTGGATAAATATACTATCGAGACTCATTAGATAATTTGAATTATTTCAAATGTATATTGAATATGTGTCATTAAGTAATAGTCTTTTAACTTAGTTTCTTAGTGATGAAATAACCTAAGATTTGGTGATGGAGAATTAGAAAATACTGAAACTGTTTATATCTATTATACCATAATACAATATGAATATGGTGAATAAATATAGTATCGAGACTCATTAGATAATTTGAATTATTTCAAATGTATATGGAATATGTGTCATTAAGTAATAGTATTTTAACTTAGTTTCTTAGTGAATAAGTAACCTAAAATTTGGTGATGGAGAATTAGAAAATACTGAAACTGTTTACATCTATTATACTGTAATACAATATGAATATGGTGGATAAATATACTATCGAGACTCATTAGTTAATTTGAATTATTTCAAATGTATATGGAATATGTGTCATTAAGTAATAGTATTTTAACTTAGTTTCTTAGTGATGAAGTAACCTAAAATTTGGTGATGGAGAATTAGAAAATACTGAAACTGTTTACATCTATTATACCATAATACAATATGAATATGGTGAATAAATATACTATCGAGACTCATTAGATAATTTGGATTATTTCAAATGTATATGGAATATGAGTCATTAAGTTATAGTCTTTTAACTTAGTTTCTTAGTGATGAAGTATCTTAAGATTTGGTGATGGAGAATTAGAAAATACTGAAACCGTTTACATCTATTATACCATAATACAATATGAATATGGTGGATAGATATACTATCGAGACTAATTAGATAATTTGAATTATTTCAAATGTATATGGAATATGTGTCAATTAAGTAATAGTCTTTTAACTATGTTTCTTAGTGATGAAGTAACCTAAGATTTGGTGATGGAGAATTAGAAAATACTGAAACTGTTTACATCTATTATACCATAATACAATATGAATATGGTGAATAAATATACTATCGAGACTCATTAGATAATTTGGATTATTTCAAATGTATATGGAATATGTGTCATTAAGTAATGGTCTTTTAAGTTAGTTTCTTAGCGATGAAGTAACCTAAGAATTGGTGAGGGAGAATTAAAAAATACTGAAATTGTGTACATCTATTATACCATAATACAATATGAATATGGTGGATAAATATACTATTGAGACTCATTAGATAATTTGAATTATTTCAAATGTATATGGATTATGTGTCATTAAGTAATATTTTGTTAACTTAGTTCCTTATTGATGAAATAGCCTAAGATTTGGTGATGGAGAATTAGAAAATACTGAAACTGTTTATATCTATTATACCATAATACAATATGAATATGGTGAATAAATATACTATCGAGACTCATTAGATAATTTGAATTATTTCAAATGTATATGGAATATGTGTCATTAAGTAATAGTCTTTTAACTTAGTTTCTTAGTGATGAAGTAACCTAAAATTTGGTGATTGGGAAGAAGAAAAATATTGAAATTGTTTACATCTATTATACCATAATACAACATGAATATGGTGGATAAATATACTATCGAGACTCATTAGATAATTTTATTTATTTCAAATGTATATGTAATATGTGTCATTTAGTAATAGTCTTTTAAGTTAGTTTCTTAGTGATAAAGTAACCTAGGATTTGGTGATGGAGAATTAGAAAATACTGAAATTGTTTACATCTATTATACCATAATACAATATGAATATGGTGGATAAATATACTATCGAGACTGATTAGATAATTTGAATTATTTCAAATGCATATGGAATATGTGTCAGTAATTAATAGTCTTTTAAATTAGTTTCTTAGTGATGAAGTAACCTAAAATTTGGTGATGGAGAAGAAGAAAAATATTGAAATTATTTACATCTATTATACTTTAATACAATATGAATATGGTGAATAAATATACTATCGAAACTCATTAGATAATTTGAATTATTTCAACGGTATATGGAATATGTGCCATTGAGTAATAGTCTTTTAACTTAGTTTCTTAGTGAAGAAGTAACCTAAAATTTGGTGATGGAGAAGAACGAAAATACTGAAATGGTTTACATCTATTATACCTTAATACAATATGAATATGGTGGATAAATATACTATCGAGACTCATTAGATAATTTGAATTATTTCAAATGTATATGGAATATGTGTCAGTAAGTAATAGTCTTTTAACTTAGTTTCTTAGTGATGAAGTAACCTAAGATTTGGTGATGGAGAATTAGAAAATACTGAAACTGTTTACATCTAATATACCATAATACAATATGAATATGGTGGATAAATATACTATCGAGACTGATTAGATAATTTGAATTATTTCAAATGCATATGGAATATGTGTCACTAATTAATAGTCTTTTAACTTAGTTTCTTAGTGATGAAGTAACCTAAAATTTGGTGATTGAGAAGAAGAAAAATATTGAAATTGTTTACATCTATTATACCATAATACAACATGAATATGGTGGATAAATATACTATCGAGACTCATTATATAAATTGAATTATTTCAAATGTATATGGTATATGTGTCATTAAGTAATAGTCTTTTAACTTGGTTTCTTAGTGATGAAGTAACCTAAAATTTGGTGATGGAGAATTAGAAAATACTGAAACTGTTTACACCATTATACCATAATACAATATGAATATGGTGGATAATATACTATCGAGACTAATTAGATAATTTGAATTATTTCTAATGTATATGGAATATGTGTCATTAAGTAATAGTCTTTTAACTTAGTTTCTTAGTGAAGAAGTAACTTGAAATTTGGTGATGGAGAAGAAGGAAAATACTGAAATTGTTTACATCTATTATACCATAATACAATATGAATATGGTGGATAAATATACTATCGAGACTCATTAGATAATTTGAATTATTTCAAATGCATATGGAATATGTGTCATTAAGTAATAGTCTTTTAACTTAGTTTCTTAGTGATGAAGTAACCTAAGATTTGGTGATGGAGAATTAGAAAATACTGAAACTCTTTACATCTATTATACCATAATACAATATGAATATGGTATATAAATATACTATCGAGACTCATTAGATAATTTGAATTATTTCAAATGTATATGGAATATGTCTCATTAAGTAATAGTCTTTTAACTTAGTTTCTTAGTGAAGAAGTAACCTAAAATTTGGTGATGGAGAAGAAAGAAAATACTGAAATTGTTTACATCTAATATACCTTAATAAAATATGAATATTGTGGATAAATATACTATTGAGACTCATTAGATAATTTGAATTATTTCAAATGTATATGGAATATGTATCATTAAGTAAGAGTCTTTTAACTTAGTTTCTTATTGCTGAAGTAACCTAAAATTTGGTGATGGAGAAGAAGAAAAATATTGAAATTATTTACATCTATCATACTTTAATACAATATGAATATGGTGAATAAATATACTATCGAGACTCATTAGATAATTTGAATTATTTCAAATGCATATGGAATATGTGTCATTAAGTAATAGTCTTTTAACTTAGTTTCTTAGTGATGAAGTAACCTAAAATTTGGTGATGGAGAACAAGAAAAATATTGAAATTATTTACGTCTATTATACTTTAATACAATATGAATATGGTGAATAAACATACTATCGAGACTCATTAGATAATTTGAATTATTTCAAATGTATATGGAATATGTGTCATTAAGTAATAGTCTTTTAACTTAGTTTCTTAGTGATGAAGTAACCTAAAATTTGGTGATGGAGAAGAAGAAAAATATTGAAATTATTTACATCTATTATACTTTAATACAATATGAATATGGTGAATAAATATACTATCGAGACTCATTAGATGATTTGAATTATTTCAAATGTATATGGAATATGTGTCATTAAGTAATACTCTTTAAAGTTAGTTTCTTAGTGATGAAGTAACCTAAGATTTGGTGATGGAGAATTAGAAAATACTGAATCTATTATACCATAATACAATATGAATATTGTGAATAAATATACTATCGAGACTGATTAGATAATTTGAATTATTTCAAATGCATATGGAATATGTGTCATTAAGTAATAGTCTTTTAACTTAGTTTCTTAGTGATGAAGTAACCTAAAATTTGGTGATGGAGAAGAAGAAAAATATTGAAATTATTTACATCTATTATACTTTAATACAATATCAATATGGTGAATAAATATACTATCGAGACTCATTAGATAATTTGAATTATTTCAAATGTATCTGGAATATGTGTCATTAAGTAATAGTCTTTTAACTTAGTTTCTTAGTGATGAAGTAACCTAAAATTTGGTGATGGAGAAGATGAAAAATATTGAAATTATTTACATCTATTATACTTTAATACAATATGAATTTGGTGAATAAATATACTATCGAGACTCATTAGATAATCTGAATTATTTCAAATGTATATGGATTATGTGTCATTAAGTAATAGTCTTTTAAGTTAGTTTCTTAGTGATGAAGTAACCTAAGATTTGGTGATGGAGAATTAGAAAATACTGAATCTATTATACCATAATACAATATGAATATGGTGAATAAATATACTATCGAGACTCATTAGATAATTTTAATTATTTCAAATGTATCTGGAATATGTGTCATTAAGTAATAGTCTTTTAACTTAGTTTCTAAATGAAGAAGTAACCTAAAATTTGGTGATGGAGAAGAAGGAAAATACTAAAATTGTTTACATCTATTATACCATAATACAATATGAATATGGTGGATAAATATACCATCGAGACTCATTAGATAATTTGAATTATTTCAAATGTATATGGAATATGTGTCATTAAGTAATAGTCTTTTAACTTAGTTTCTTAGTGAAGAAGTAACCTGTAATTTGGTGATGGAGAAGAAGGAAAATACTGAAATTGTTTACATCTATTATACCATAATACAATATGAATATGGTGGATAAATATACTATCGAGACTCATTAGATAATTTGAATTATTTCAAATGTATATGGAATATGTGTCATTAAGTAATAGTCTTTTAACTTTGTTTCTTAGTGATGAAGTAACCTAAGATTTGGTGATGGAGAATTAGAAAATAGTGAACCTGTTTACATCTATTATACCATAATACAATATGAATATGGTGAATAAATATACTATCGAGACTCATTAGATAATTTGAATTATTTCAAATGTATATGGAATATGTGTCATTAAGTAATAGTCTTTTAACTTAGTTTCTTAGTGAAGAAGTAACCTGAAATTTGGTGATGGAGAAGAAGGAAAATACTGAAATTGTTTACATCTATTATACCATAATACAATATGAATATGGTGGATAAATATACTATCGAGACTCATTAGATAATTTGAATTATTTCAAATGCATATGGAATATGTGTCAGTAAGTAATAGTCTTTTAAATTAGTTTCTTAGTGATGAAGTAACCTAAAATTTGGTGATGGAGAAGAAGAAAAATATTGAAATTATTTACATCTATTATACTTTAATACAATATGAATATGGTGAATAAATATACTATCGAAATTCATTAGATAATTTGAATTATTTCAACGGTATATGGAATATGTGCCATTGAGTAATAGTCTTTTAACTTAGTTTCTTAGTGAAGAAGTAACCTAAAATTTGGTGATGGAGAAGAACGAAAATACTGAAATGGTTTACATCTATTATACCTTAATACAATATGAATATGGTGGATAAATATACTATCGAGACTCATTAGATAATTTGAATTATTTCAAATGTATATGGAATATGTGTCAGTAAGTAATAGTCTTTTAACTTAGTTTCTTAGTGATGAAGTAACCTAAGATTTGGTGATGGAGAATTAGAAAATACTGAAACTGTTTACATGTATTATACCATAATACAATATGAATATGGTGAATAAATATACTATCGAGACTAATTAGATAATTTGAATTATTTTAAATATATATGGAATACTTGTCATTAAGTAATAGTCTTTTAAGTTAGTTTCTTAGTGATGAAGTAACCTAAGATTTGGTGATGGAGAATTAGAAAATACTGAAATTGTTTACATCTATTATACCATAATACAATATGAATATGGTGGATATATATACTATCGATACTCATTACATAATTTGAATTATTTCAAATGTATATGGATTATGTGTCATTAAGTAATATTTTTTTAACTTAGTTCCTTAGTGATGAAATAACCTAAGATTTGGTGATGGAGAATTAGAAAATACTGAAACTGTTTATATCTATTATACCATAATACAATATGAATATGGTGAATAAATATACTATCGAGACTCATTAGATAATTTGAATTATTTCAAATGTATATGGAATATGTGTCACTAAGTAATAGTCTTTTAACTTAGTTTCTTAGTGATGAAGTAACCTAAAATTTGGTGATTGAGAAGAAGAAAAATATTGAAATTGTTTACATCTATTATACCATAATACAACATGAATATGGTGGATAAATATACTATCGAGACTCATTATATAAATTGAATTATTTCAAATGTATATGGTATATGTGTCATTAAGTAATAGTCTTTTAACTTGGTTTCTTAGTGATGAAGTAACCTAAAATTTGGTGATGGAGAATTAGAAAATACTGAAACTGTTTACACCATTATACCATAATACAATATGAATATGGTGGATAATATACTATCGAGACTAATTAGATAATTTGAATTATTTCTAATGTATATGGAATATGTGTCATTAAGTAATAGTCTTTTAACTTAGTTTCTTAGTGAAGAAGTAACTTGAAATTTGGTGATGGAGAAGAAGGAAAATACTGAAATTGTTTACATCTATTATACCATAATACAATATGAATATGGTGGATAAATATACTATCGAGACTCATTAGATAATTTGAATTATTTCAAATGCATATGGAATATGTTTCATTAAGTAATAGTCTTTTAACTTAGTTTCTTAGTGATGAAGTAACCTAAGATTTGGTGATGGAGAATTAGAAAATACTGAAACTCTTTACATCTATTATACCATAATACAATATGAATATGGTATATAAATATTCTATCGAGACTCATTAGATAATTTGAATTATTTCAAATGTATATGGAATATGTCTCATTAAGTAATAGTCTTTTAACTTAGTTTCTTAGTGAAGAAGTAACCTAAAATTTGGTGATGGAGAAGAAAGAAAATACTGAAATTGTTTACATCTAATATACCATAATAAAATATGAATATTGTGGATAAATATACTATTGAGACTCATTAGATAATTTGAATTATTTCAAATGTATATGGAATATGTATCATTAAGTAAGAGTCTTTTAACTTAGTTTCTTATTGCTGAAGTAACCTAAAATTTGGTGATGGAGAAGAAGAAAAATATTGAAATTATTTACATCTATTATACTTTAATACAATATGAATATGGTGAATAAATATACTATCGAGACTCATTAGATAATTTGAATTATTTCAAATGCATATGGAATATGTGTCATTAAGTAATAGTCTTTTAACTTAGTTTCTTAGTGATGAAGTAACCTAAAATTTGGTGATGGAGAACAAGAAAAATATTGAAATTATTTACGTCTATTATACTTTAATACAATATGAATATGGTGAATAAACATACTATCGAGACTCATTAGATAATTTGAATTATTTCAAATGTATATGGAATATGTGTCATTAAGTAATAGTCTTTTAACTTAGTTTCTTAGTGATGAAGTAACCTAAAATTTGGTGATGGAGAAGAAGAAAAATATTGAAATTATTTACATCTATTATACTTTAATACAATATGAATATGGTGAATAAATATACTATCGAGACTCATTAGATGATTTGAATTATTTCAAATGTATATGGAATATGTGTCATTAAGTAATAGTCTTTAAAGTTAGTTTCTTAGTGATGAAGTAACCTAAGATTTGGTGATGGAGAATTAGAAAATACTAAATCTATTATACCATAATACAATATGAATATGGTGAATAAATATACTATCGAGACTGATTAGATAATTTGAATTATTTCAAATGCATATGGAATATGTGTCATTAAGTAATAGTCTTTTAACTTAGTTTCTTAGTGATGAAGTAACCTAAAATTTGGTGATGGAGAAGAAGAAAAATATTGAAATTATTTACATCTATTATACTTTAATACAATATCAATATGGTGAATAAATATACTATCGAGACTCATTAGATAATTTGAATTATTTCAAATGTATCTGGAATATGTGTCATTAAGTAATAGTCTTTTAACTTAGTTTCTTAGTGATGAAGTAACCTAAAATTTGGTGATGGAGAAGATGAAAAATATTGAAATTATTTACATCTATTATACTTTAATACAATATGAATTTGGTGAATAAATATACTATCGAGACTCATTAGATAATCTGAATTATTTCAAATGTATATGGATTATGTGTCATTAAGTAATAGTCTTTTAAGTTAATTTCTTAGTGATGAAGTAACCTAAGATTTGGTGATGGAGAATTAGAAAATACTGAATCTATTATACCATAATACAATATGAATATGGTGAATAAATATACTATCGAGACTCATTAGATAATTTTAATTATTTCAAATGTATCTGGAATATGTGTCATTAAGTAATAGTATTTTAACTTAGTTTCTAAATGAAGAAGTAACCTAAAATTTGGTGATGGAGAAGAAGGAAAATACTAAAATTGTTTACATCTATTATACCATAATACAATATGAATATGGTGGATAAATATACCATCGAGACTCATCAGATAATTTGAATTATTTCAAATGTATATGGAATATGTGTCATTAAGTAATAGTCTTTTAACTTAGTTTCTTAGTGAAGAAGTAACCTGTAATTTGGTGATGGAGAAGAAGGAAAATACTGAAATTGTTTACATCTATTATACCATAATACAATATGAATATGGTGGATAAATATACTATCGAGACTCATTAGATAATTTGAATTATTTCAAATGTATATGGAATATGTGTCATTAAGTAATAGTCTTTTAACTTTGTTTCTTAGTGATGAAGTAACCTAAGATTTGGTGATGGAGAATTAGAAAATAGTGAACCTGTTTACATCTATTATACCATAATACAATATGAATATGGTGAATAAATATACTATCGAGACTCATTAGATAATTTGAATTATTTCAAATGTATATGGAATATGTGTCATTAAGTAATAGTCTTTTAACTTAGTTTCTTAGGGAAGAAGTAACCTGAAATTTGGTGATGGAGAAGAAGGAAAATACTGAAATTGTTTACATCTATTATACCATAATACAATATGAATATGGTGGATAAATATACTATCGAGACTCATTAGATAATTTGAATTATTTCAAATGCATATGGAATATGTGTCAGTAAGTAATAGTCTTTTAAATTAGTTTCTTAGTGATGAAGTAACCTAAAATTTGGTGATGGAGAAGAAGAAAAATATTGAAATTATTTACATCTATTATGCTTTAATAAAATATGAATATGGTGAATAAATATACTATCGAAACTCATTAGATAATTTGAATTATTTCAACGGTATATGGAATATGTGCCATTGAGTAATAGTCTTTTAACTTAGTTTCTTAGTGAAGAAGTAACCTAAAATTTGGTGATGGAGAAGAACGAAAATACTGAAATGGTTTACATCTATTATACCTTAATACAATATGAATATGGTGGATAAATATACTATCGAGACTCATTAGATAATTTGAATTATTTCAAATGTATATGGAATATGTGTCAGTAAGTAATAGTCTTTTAACTTAGTTTCTTAGTGATGAAGTAACCTAAGATTTGGTGATGGAGAATTAGAAAATACTGAAATTGTTTACATGTATTATACCATAATACAATATGAATATGGTGAATAAATATACTATCGAGACTAATTAGATAATTTGAATTATTTTAAATATATATGGAATACTTGTCATTAAGTAATAGTCTTTTAAGTTAGTTTCTTAGTGATGAAGTAACCTAAGATTTGGTGATGGAGAATTAGAAAATACTGAAATTGTTTACATCTATTATACCATAATACAATATGAATATGGTGGATATATATACTATCGAGACTCATTACATAATTTGAATTATTTCAAATGTATATGGATTATGTGTCATTAAGTAATATTTTTTTAACTTAGTTCCTTAGTGATGAAATAACCTAAGATTTGGTGATGGAGAATTAGAAAATACTGAAACTGTTTATATCTATTATACCATAATACAATATGAATATGGTGAATAAATATACTATCGAGACTCATTAGATAATTTGAATTATTTCAAATGTATATGGAATATGTGTCACTAAGTAATAGTCTTTTAACTTAGTTTCTTAGTGATGAAGTAACCTAAAATTTGGTGATTGAGAAGAAGAAAAATATTGAAATTGTTTACATCTATTATACCATAATACAACATGAATATGGTGGATAAATATACTATCGAGACTCATTATATAAATTGAATTATTTCAAATGTATATGGTATATGTGTCATTAAGTAATAGTCTTTTAACTTGGTTTCTTAGTGATGAAGTAACCTAAAATTTGGTGATGGAGAATTAGAAAATACTGAAACTGTTTACACCATTATACCATAATACAATATGAATATGGTGGATAATATACTATCGAGACTAATTAGATAATTTGAATTATTTCTAATGTATATGGAATATGTGTCATTAAGTAATAGTCTTTTAACTTAGTTTCTTAGTGAAGAAGTAACTTGAAATTTGGTGATGGAGAAGAAGGAAAATACTGAAATTGTTTACATCTATTATACCATAATACAATATGAATATGGTGGATAAATATACTATCGAGACTCATTAGATAATTTGAATTATTTCAAATGCATATGGAATATGTTTCATTAAGTAATAGTCTTTTAACTTAGTTTCTTAGTGATGAAGTAACCTAAGATTTGGTGATGGAGAATTAGAAAATACTGAAACTCTTTACATCTATTATACCATAATACAATATGAATATGGTATATAAATATACTATCGAGACTCATTAGATAATTTGAATTATTTCAAATGTATATGGAATATGTCTCATTAAGTAATAGTCTTTTAACTTAGTTTCTTAGTGAAGAAGTAACCTAAAATTTGGTGATGGAGAAGAAAGAAAATACTGAAATTGTTTACATCTAATATACCATAATAAAATATGAATATTGTGGATAAATATACTATTGAGACTCATTAGATAATTTGAATTATTTCAAATGTATATGGAATATGTATCATTAAGTAAGAGTCTTTTAACTTAGTTTCTTATTGCTGAAGTAACCTAAAATTTGGTGATGGAGAAGAAGAAAATATTGAAATTATTTACATCTATTATACTTTAATACAATATGAATATGGTGAATAAATATACTATCGAGACTCATTAGATAATTTGAATTATTTCAAATGCATATGGAATATGTGTCATTAAGTAATAGTCTTTTAACTTAGTTTCTTAGTGAAGAAGTAACCTAAAATTTGGTGATGGAGAACAAGAAAAATATTGAAATTATTTACGTCTATTATACTTTAATACAATATGAATATGGTGAATAAATATACTATCGAGACTCATTAGATAATTTGAATTATTTCAAATGTATATGGAATATGTGTCATTAAGTAATAGTCTTTTAACTTAGTTTCTTAGTGATGAAGTAACCTAAAATTTGGTGATGGAGAAGAAGAAAAATATTGAAATTATTTACATCTATTATACTTTAATACAATATGAATATGGTGAATAAATATACTATCGAGACTCATTAGATGATTTGAATTATTTCAAATGTATATGGAATATGTGTCATTAAGTAATAGTCTTTAAAGTTAGTTTCTTAGTGATGAAGTAACCTAAGATTTGGTGATGGAGAATTAGAAAATACTGAATCTATTATACCATAATACAATATGAATATTGTGAATAAATATACTATCGAGACTGATTAGATAATTTGAATTATTTCAAATGCATATGGAATATGTGTCATTAAGTAATAGTCTTTTAACTTAGTTTCTTAGTGATGAAGTAACCTAAAATTTGGTGATGGAGAAGAAGAAAAATATTGAAATTATTTACATCTATTATACTTTAATACAATATCAATATGGTGAATAAATATACTATCGAGACTCATTAGATAATTTGAATTATTTCAAATGTATCTGGAATATGTGTCATTAAGTAATAGTCTTTTAACTTAGTTTCTTAGTGATGAAGTAACCTAAAATTTGGTGATGGAGAAGATGAAAAATATTGAAATTATTTACATCTATTATACTTTAATACAATATGAATTTGGTGAATAAATATACTATCGAGACTCATTAGATAATCTGAATTATTTCAAATGTATATGGATTATGTGTCATTAAGTAATAGTCTTTTAAGTTAGTTTCTTAGTGATGAAGTAACCTAAGATTTGGTGATGGAGAATTAGAAAATACTGAATCTATTATAACATAATACAATATGAATATGGTGAATAAATATACTATCGAGACTCATTAGATAATTTTAATTATTTCAAATGTATCTGGAATATGTGTCATTAAGTAATAGTCTTTTAACTTAGTTTCTAAATGAAGAAGTAACCTAAAATTTGGTGATGGAGAAGAAGGAAAATACTAAAATTGTTTACATCTATTATACCATAATACAATATGAATATGGTGGATAAATATACCATCGAGACTCATTAGATAATTTGAATTATTTCAAATGTATATGGAATATGTGTCATTAAGTAATAGTCTTTTAACTTAGTTTCTTAGTGAAGAAGTAACCTGTAATTTGGTGATGGAGAAGAAGGAAAATACTGAAATTGTTTACATCTATTATACCATAATACAATATGAATATGGTGGATAAATATACTATCGAGACTCATTAGATAATTTGAATTATTTCAAATGTATATGGAATATGTGTCATTAAGTAATAGTCTTTTAACTTTGTTTCTTGGTGATGAAGTAACCTAAGATTTGGTGATGGAGAATTAGAAAATAGTGAACCTGTTTACATCTATTATACCATAATACAATATGAATATGGTGAATAAATATACTATCGAGACTCATTAGATAATTTGAATTATTTCAAATGTATATGGAATATGTGTCATTAAGTAATAGTCTTTTAACTTAGTTTCTTAGTGAAGAAGTAACCTGAAATTTGGTGATGGAGAAGAAGGAAAATACTGAAATTGTTTACATCTATTATACCATAATACAATATGAATATGGTGGATAAATATACTATCGAGACTCATTAGATAATTTGAATTATTTCAAATGCATATGGAATATGTGTCATTAAGTAATAGTCTTTTAACTTAGTTTCTTAGTGATGAAGTAACCTAAAATTTGGTGATGGAGAAGAAGAAAAATATTGAAATTATTTACATCTATTATACTTTAATACAATATGAATATGGTGAATAAATATACTATCGAGACTCATTAGATAATTTGAATTATTTCAAATGTATATGGAATATGTGTCATTAAGTAATAGTCTTTTAACTTAGTTTCTTAGTGATGAAGTAACCTAAAATTTGGTGATGGAGAAGAAGAAAAATATTGAAATTATTTACATCTATTATACTTTAATACAATATGAATATGGTGAATAAATATACTATCGAGACTCATTAGATAATTTGAATTATTTCAAATGTATATGGAATATGTGTCATTAAGTAATAGTCTTTAAAGTTAGTTTCTTAGTGATAAAGTAACCTAAGATTTGGTGATGGAGAATTAGAAAATACTGAATCTATTATACCATAATACAATATGAATATGGTGAATAAATATACTATCGAGACTGATTAGATAATTTGAATTATTTCAAATGCATATGGTATATGTGTCATTAAGTAATAGTCTTTTAACTTAGTTTCTTAGTGATGAAGTAACCTAAAATTTGGTGATGGAGAAAAAGAAAAATATTGAAATTATTTACATCTATTATACTTTAATACAATATGAATATGGTGAATAAATATACTATCGAGACTCATTAGATAATTTGAATTATTTCAAATGTATATGGAATATGTGTCATTAAGTAATAGTCTTTTAACTTAGTTTCTTAGTGATGAAGTAACCTAAGATTTGGTGATGGAGAATTAGAAAATAGTGAACCTGTTTACATCTATTATACCATAATACAATATGAATACAGTGAATAAATATACTATCGAGACTCATTAGATAATTTGAATTATTTCAAATGTATATGGAATATGTGTCATTAAGTAATAGTCTTTTAACTTAGTTTCTTAGTGAAGAAGTAACCTGAAATTTGGTGATGGAGAAGAAGGAAAATACTGAAATTGTTTACATCTATTATACCATAATACAATATGAATATGGTGGATAAATATACTATCGAGACTCATTAGATATTTTGAATTATTTCAAATGTATATGGAATATGTGTTATTAAGTAATAGTCTTTTAACTTAGTTTCTTAGTGATGAAGTAACCTAAGATTTGGTGATGGAGAATTAGAAAATAGTGAACCTGTTTACATCTATTATACCATAATACAATATGAATACGGTGAATAAATATACTATCGAGACTCATTAGATAATTTGAATTATTTCAAATGTATATGGAATATGTGTCATTAAGTAATAGTCTTTTAACTTAGTTTTTAGTGAAGAAGTAACCTGAAATTTGGTGATCGAGAAGAAGGAAAATACTGAAATTGTTTACATCTATTATACCATAATACAATATGAATATGGTGGATAAATATACTATCGAGACTCATTAGATAATTTGAATTATTTCAAATGCATATGGAATATGTGTCATTAAGTAATAGTCTTTAACTTAGTTTCTTAGTGATGAAGTAACCTAAAATTTGGTGATGGAGAAGAAGAAAAATATTGAAATTATTTACATCTATTATACTTTAATACAATATGAATATGGTGAATAAATATACTATCGAGACTCATTAGATAATTTGAATTATTTCAAATGTATATGGAATATGTGTCATTAAGTAATAGTCTTTTAACTTAGTTTCTTAGTGATGAAGTAACCTAAAATTTGGTGATGGAGAAGAAGAAAAATATTGAAATTATTTACATCTATTATACTTTAATACAATATGAATATGGTGAATAAATATACTATCGAGACTCATTAGATAATTTGAATTATTTCAAATGTATATGGAATATGTGTCATTAAGTAATAGTCTTTAAAGTTAGTTTCTTAGTGATAAAGTAACCTAAGATTTGGTGATGGAGAATTAGAAAATAATGAATCTATTATACCATAATACAATATGAATATGGTGAATAAATATACTATCGAGACTGATTAGATAATTTGAATTATTTCAAATGCATATGGAATATGTTTCATTAAGTAATAGTCTTTTAACTTAGTTTCTTAGTGATGAAGTAACCTAAAATTTGGTGATGGAGAAAAAGAAAAATATTGAAATTATTTACATCTATTATACTTTAATACAATATGAATATGGTGAATAAATATACTATCGAGACTCATTAGATAATTTGAATTATTTCAAATGTATATGGAATATGTGTCATTAAGTAATAGTCTTTTAACTTAGTTTCTTAGTTAAGAAGTAACCTGAAATTTGGTGATGGAGAAGAAGGAAAATACTGAAATTGTTTACATCTATTATACCAAAATACAATATGAATATGGTGGATAAATATACTATCGAGACTCATTAGATAATTTGTATTATTTCAAATGTATATGGAGTATGTGTCATTAAGTAATAGTCTTTTAACTTAGTTTCTTAGTGATGAAGTAACCTAAGATTTGGTGATGGAGAAAAGGAAAAATATTGAAATTGTTTACATCTATTATACCATAATACAATATGAATATGGTGGATAAATATACTATAGAGACTCATTAGATAATTTGAATAACTTCAAATGTATATGTAATATGTGTCATTAAGTAATAGTCTTTTAACTTAGTTGCTTAGTGATTAAGTAACCTAAGATTTGGTGATGGAGAATTAGAAAATACTGAAATTGTTTACATCTATCATACCATAATACAATATGAATATGGTAAGTAAATATACTATCGAGACTCATTAGATAATTTGAATTATTTCAAATGTATATGGAATATGTGTCATTAAGTAATAGTCTTTTAACTTAGTTTCTTAGTGATGAAGTAACCTAAGATTTGGTGATGGAGAATTAGAAAATACTGAAACTGTTTACATCTATTATACCATAATACAATATGAATATGGTGAATAAATATACTATCGAGACTCATTAGATAATTTGAATTATTTCAAATGTATATGGAATATGTGTCATTAAGTAATAGTCTTTTAACTTAGTTTCTTAGTGATGAAGTAACCGAAAATTTGGTGATGGAAAAGAAGAAAAATATTGAAATTATTTACATCTATTATACTTTAATACAATATGAATTTGGTGAATAAATATACTATCGAGACTCATTAGATAATCTGAATTATTTCAAATGTATATGGAATATGTGTCATTAAGTAATAGTCTTTTAAGTTAGTTTCTTAGTGATGAAGTAACCTAAGATTTGGTGATGGAGAATTAGAAAATACTGAATCTATTATACCATAATACAATATGAATATGGTGAATAAATATACTATCGAGACTCATTAGATAATTTGAATTATTTCAAATGTATCTGGAATATGTGTCATTAAGTAATAGTCTTTTAACTTAGTTTCTAAATGAAGAAGTAACCTAAATTTTGGTGATGGAGAAGAAGGAAAATACTAAAATTGTTTACATCTATTATACCATAATACAATATGAATATGGTGGATAAATATACCATCGAGACTCATTAGATAATTTGAATTATTTCAAATGTATATGGAATATGTGTCATTAAGTAATAGTCTTTTAACTTAGTTTCTTAGTGAAGAAGTAACCTGGAATTTGGTGATGGAGAAGGAGGAAAATACTGAAATTGTTTACATCTATTATACCATAATACAATATGAATATGGTGGATAAATATACTATCGAGACTCATTAGATAATTTGAATTATTTCAAATGTATATGGAGTATGTGTCATTAAGTAATAGTCTTTTTACTTAGTTTCTTAGTGATGAAGTAACCTAAGATTTGGTGATGGAGAATTAGAAAATAGTGAAACTGTTTACATCTATTATACCATAATACAATATGAATACGGTGAATAAATATACTATCGAGACTCATTAGATAATTTGAATTATTTCAAATGTATATGGAATATGTGTCATTAAATAATAGTCTTTTAACTTAGTTTCTTAGTGAAGAAGTAACCTGAAATTTGGTGATGGAGAATTAGAAAATACTGAAACTGTTTACATCTATTATACTGTAATACAATATGAATATGGTGGATAAATATAATATCGAGACTCATTAGATAATTTGAATAATTTCAAATGTATATGGAATATGTGTCATTAAGTAATAGTCTTTTAACTTAGTTTCTTAGTGATGAAGTAACCTAAGTTTTGGTGATGGAGAATTAGAAAGTACTGAAACTGTTTACATCTATTATACCATAATACAATATGAATACGGTGAATAAATATACTATCGAGACTCATTAGATAATTTGAATTATTTCAAATGTATATGGAATATGTGTCATTAAGTAATAGTCTTTTAACTTAGTTTCTTAGTGAAAAAGTAACCTGAAATTTGGGGATGGAGAAGAAGGAAAATACTTAATTTGTTTACATCTATTATACCATAATACAATATGAATATGATGGATAAATATACTATCGAGACTCATTAGATAATTTGAATTATTTCAAACGTATATGGAATATGTGTCATTAAGTAAGAGTCTTTTAACTTAGTTTCTTAGTGATGAAGTAACCTAAAATTTGGTGTTGGAGAATTAGAAAATACTGAAACTGTTTACATCTATTATACCATAATACAATATGAATATGGTGAATAAATATTCTATCGAGACTCATTAGATAATTTGAATTATTTCAAATGTATATGGAATATGTGTCATTAAGTAATAGTCTTTTAACTTAGTTTCTTAGTGAAGAAGTAACCTGAAATTTGGTGATGGAGAAGATGGAAAATACTGAAATTGTTTACATCTATTATACCATAATACAATATGAATATGGTGGATAAATATACTATCGAGACTCATTAGATAATTTGAATTATTTCAAATGTATATGGAATATGTGTCATTAAGTAATAGTCTTTTAACTTAGTTTCTTAGTGATGAAGTAACCTAAATTTTGGTGATGGAGAATTAGAAAATACTGAAACTGTTTACATCTATTATACTGTAATACAATATGAATATGGTGGATAAATATACTATCGAGACTCATTAGATAATTTGAATAATTTCAAATGTATATGGAATATGTGTCATTAAGTAATAGTCTTTTAACTTAGTTTCTTAGTGATGAAGTAACCTAAGATTTGGTGATGGAGAATTAGAAAGTACTGAAACTGTTTACATCTATTATACCATAATACAATATGAATATGGTGAATAAATATACTATCGAGACTCATTAGATAATTTGAATTATTTCAAATGTATATGGAATATGTGTCATTAAGTAATAGTCTTTTAGCTTAGTTTCTTAGTGAAGAAGTAACCTGGAATTTGGTGATGGAGAAGAAGGAAAATACTGAAATTGTTTACATCTATTATACCATAATACAATATGAATATGGTGGATAAATATACTATCGAGAGTCATTAGATAATTTGAATTATTTCAAATGTATATGGAATATGTGTCATTAAGTAATAGTCTTTTAACTTAGTTTCTTAGTGATGAAGTAACCTAAGATTTGGTGATGGAGAATTAGAAAATACTTAAACTGTTTACATCTATTATACCATAATACAATATGAATACGATGAATAAATATACTATCGAGACTCATTAGATAATTTGAATTATTTCAAATGTATATGGAATATGTGTCATTAAGTAATAGTCTTTTAACTTAGTTTCTTAGTGAAGAAGTAACCTGAAATTTGGTGATCGAGAAGATGGAAAATACTGAAATTGTTTACATCTATTATACCATAATACAATATGAATATGGTGGATAAATATACTATCGAGACTCATTAGATAATTTGAATTATTTCAAATGTATATGGAATATGTGTCATTAAGTAATAGTCTTTTAACTTAGTTTCTTAGTGATGAAGTAACCTAAATTTTGGTGATGGAGAATTAGAAAATACTGAAACTGTTTACATCTATTATACTGTAATACAATATGAATATGGTGGATAAATATACTATCGAGACTCATTAGATAATTTGAATAATTTCAAATGTATATGGAATATGTGTCATTAAGTAATAGTCTTTTAACTTAGTTTCTTAGTGATGAAGTAACCTAAATTTTGGTGATGGAGAATTAGAAAGTACTGAAACTGTTTACATCTATTATACCATAATACAATATGAATATGGTGAATAAATATACTATCGAGACTCATTAGAAAATTTGAATTATTTCAAATGTATATGGAATATGTGTCATTAAGTAATAGTCTTTTAACTTAGTTTCTTAGTGATGAAGTAACCTAAGATTTGGTGATGGAGAATTAGAAAATACTGAAACTGTTTACATCTATTATACCATAATACAATATGAATATGGTGAATAAATATACTATCGAGACTCATTAGATAATTTGAATTATTTCAAATGTATATGGAATATGTGTCATTAAGTAATAGTCTTTTAACTTAGTTTCTTAGTGATGAAGTAACCTAAAATTTGGTGATGGAGAAGAAGAAAAATATTGAAATTATTTACATCTATTATACTTTAATACAGTGTGAATATGGTGAATAAATATACTATCGAGACTCATTAGATAATTTGAATTATTTCAAATGTATATGGAATATGTGTCATTAAGTAATAGTCTTTTAACTTAGTTTCTTAGTGACGAAGTAACCTAAGATTTGGTGATGGAGAATTAGAAAATACTGAAACTGTTTACATCTATTATACCATAATACAATATGAATATGGTGAATAAATATACTATTGAGACTCATTAGATAATTTGAATTATTTCAAATGTATATGGAATATGTGTCATTAAGTAATAGTCTTTTAACTTAGTTTCTTAGTGATGAAGTAACCTAAGATTTGGTGATGGAGAATTAGAAAATACTGAAACTGTTTACATCTATTATACCATAATACAATATGAATATGGTGAATAAATATACTATCGAGACTCATTAGATAATTGGAATTATTTCAAATGTATATGGAATATGTGTCATTAAGTAATAGTATTTTAACTTAGTTTCTTAGTGATGAAGTAACCTAAAATTTTGTGATGGAGTAGAAGAAAAATATTGAAATTATTTACATCTATTATACTTTAATACAATATGAATATGGTGAATAAATATACTATCGAGACTCATTAGATAATTTGAATTATTTAAAATGTATATGGAATATGTGTCATTAAGTAATAGTCTTTGAAGTTAGTTTCTTAGTGATGAAGTAACCTAAGATTTGGTGATGGAGAATTAGAAAATACTGAATCTATTATACCATAATACAATATGAATATGGTGAATAAATATACTTTCGAGACTCATTAGATAATTTGAATTATTTCAAATGTATATGGAATATGTGTCATTAAGTAATAGTCTTTTAACTTAGTTTCTTAGTGAAGAAGTAACCTAAAATTTGGTGATGGAGAAGAAGAAAAATACTGAAATTGTTTACATCTATTATACCATAATACAATATGAATATGGTGGATAAATATACCATCGAGACTCATTAGATAATTTGAATTATTTCAAATGTATATGGAACACGTGTCATTAAGTAATAGTCTTTTAACTTAGTTTCTTAGTGATGAAGTAACCTAAGATTTGGTGATGGAGAATTAGAAAATACTGAAACTGTTTACATCTATTATACTGTAATACAATAAGAATATGGTTGATAAATATACTATCGAGACTCATTAGACAATTTGAATTATTTCAAATGTATATGGAATATGTGTCATTAAGTAATAGTCTTTTAACTTAGTTTCTTAGTGAAGAAGTAACCTGAAATTTGGTGATGGAGAAGAAGGAAAATACTGAAATTGTTTACATCTATTATACCATAATACAATATGAATATGGTGGATAAATATAATATCGAGACTCATTGGATAATTTGAATTATTTCAAATGTATATGGAATATGTGTCATTAAGTAATAGTCTTTTAACTTAGTTTCTTAGTGATGAAGTAACCTAAGATTTGGTGATGGAGAATTAGAAAATACTGAAACTGTTTACATCTATTATACCATAATACAATATGAATATGGTGGATAAATATACTATCGAGACTCATTAGATAATTTGAATTATTTCAAATGTATATGGAACATGTGTCATTAAGTAATAGTCTTTTAACTTAGTTTCTTAGTGATGAAGTAACCTAAGATTTGGTGATGGAGAATTAGAAAATACTGAAACTGTTTACATCTATTATACCATAATACAATATGAATATGGTGAATAAATATACTATCGAGACTCATTAGATAATTTGAATTATTTCAAATGTATATGGAATATGTGTCATTAAGTAATAGTCTTTTAACTTAGTTTCTTAGTGAAGAAGTAACATGAAATTTGGTGATGGAGAAGAAGGAAAATACTGAAATTGTTTACATCTATTATACCATAATACAATATGAATATGGTGGATAAATATACTATCGAGACTCATTAGATAATTTGAATTATTTCAAATTTATATGGAATATTTGTCATTAAGTAATAGTCTTTTAACTTTGTTTCTTAGTGATGAAGTAACCTAAAATTTGGTGATGGAGAAGAAGAAAAATATTGAAATTATTTACATCTATTATACTTTAATACAATATGAATATGGTGAATAAATATACTATCGAGACTCATTAGATAATTTTAATTATTTCAAATGTATATGGAATATGTGTCATTAAGTAATAGTCTTTTAACTTAGTTTCTTAGTGATGAAGTAACCTAAAATTTGGTGATGGAGAAGAAGAAAAATATTGAAATTATTTACATCTATTATATTTTAATACAATATGAATATGGTGAATAAATATACTATCGAGACTCTTTAGATAATTTGAATTATTTCAAATGTATATGGAATACGTGTCATTAAGTAATAGTCTTTTAAGTTAGTTTCATAGTGATGAAGTAACCTAAGATTTGGTGATGGAGAATTAAAAAATACTGAATCTATTCTACCATAATACAATATGAATATGGTGACTAAATATACTATCGAGACTCATTAGATAATTTGAATTATTTCAAATGTATCTGGAATATGTGTCATTAAGTAATAGTCTTTTAACTTAGTTTCTTAGTGAAGAAGTAACCTAAAATTTGGTGATGGAGAAGAAGGAAAATACTGAAATTGTTTACATCTATTATACCATACTACAATATGAATATGGTGGATAAATATACCATCGAGACTCATTAGATAATTTGAATTATTTCAAATGTATATGGAATATGTGTCATTAAGTAATAGTCTTTTAACTTAGTTTCTTAGTGATGAAGTAACCTAAGATTTGGTGATGGAGAATTAGAAAATACTGAAACTGTTTAAATTTGTTATACCATAATACAATATGAATATGGTGAATAAATATACTATCGAGACTCATTAGATAATTTGAATTATTTCAAATGTATATGGAATATGTGTCATTAAGTAATAGTCTTTTAATTTAGTTTCTTAGTGATGAAGTAACCTTAAATTTGGTGATGGAGAAGAAGAAAAATACTGAAATTGTTAACATATGTTATACCATAATACAATATGAATATGGTGGATAAATATACTATCGAGACTCATTAGATAATTTGAATATTTTTAAATGTATATGGAATATGTGTCATTAAGTAATAGTCTTTTAACTTAGTTTCTTAGTGATGAAGTAACCTAAGATTTGGTGATGGAGAATTAGAAAATACTGAAACTGTTTACATCTATTATACCATAATACAATATGAATATGGTTGATAAATATACTATCGAGACTCATTAGATAATTGGTATAATTTCAAATGTATATGGAATATGTGTCATTAAGTAATAGTCTTTTAACTTAGTTTCTTAGTGACGAATTAACTTAAGATTTGGTGATTGAGAATTAGAAAATACTGAAACTGTTTACATTTATTATACCATAATACAATATGAATATGGTGAATAAATATACTATCGAGACTCATTAGATAATTTGAATTATTTCAAATGTATATGGAATATGTGTCATTAAGTAATAGTCTTTTAACTTAGTTTCTTAGTGATGAAGTAACCTAAAATTTTGTGATGGAGAAGAATAAAAATTTTGAAATTATTGACATCTATTATATTTTAATACAATATGAATATGGTGAATAAATATACTATCGAGACTCATTAGATAATTTGAATTATTTCAAATGTATATGGAATATGTGTCATTAAGTAATAGTCTTTTAACTTAGTTTCTTAGTGATGAAGTAACCTAAGATTTGGTGATGGAGAATTAGAAAATAGTAAAACTGATTACATCTATTATACCATAATACAATATGAATATGGTGAATAAATATACTATCGAGACTCATCAGATAATTTGAATTATTTCAAATGTATATGGAATATGTGTCATTAAGTAATAGTCTTTTAACTTAGTTTCTTAGTGATGAAGTAACCTAAAATTTGGTGATGGAAAAGAAGAAAAATATTGAAATTGTTTACATCTATTATACTATAATACAATATGAATATGGTGGATAAATATACTATCGAGACTCATTAGATAATTTGAATTATTTCAAATGTATAGGGAATATGTGTCATTAAGTAATAGTCTTTTAACTTAGTTTCTTAGTGATGAAGTAACCTAAGATTTGGTGATGGAGAATTAGAAAATACTGAAACTATTTACATCTATTATACCATAATACAATATGAATATGGTGAATAAATATACTATCGAGACTCATTAGATAATTTGAATTATTTCAAATGTATATGGAATATGTGTCATTAAGTAATAGTCTTTTAACTTAGTTTCTTAGTGATGAAGTAACCTAAGATTTGGTGATGGAAAATTAGAAAATACTGAAACTGTTTACATCTATTATACCATAATACAAATTGAATATGGTGAATAAATATACTATCGAGACTCATTAGATAATTTGAATTATTTCAAATGTATCTGGAATATGTGTCATTAAATAATAGTCTTTTAACTTAGTTTCTTAGTGATGAAGTAACCTAAAATTTGGTGATGGAGAAGAATAAAAATATTGAAATTGTTTAAAGCTATTATACCATAATACAACATGAATATGGTGGATAAATTTACTATCGAGACTCATTAGATTATTTGAATTATTTCAAATGTATATGGAATATGTGTCATTAAGTAATAGTCTTTTAACTTAGTTTCTTAGTGATGAAGTAACCTAAAATTTGGTGATGGAGAAGAAGAAAAATATTGAAATTATTTACATCTATTATACTTTAATACAATATGAATATGGTGAATAAATATACTATCGAGACTCATTAGATAATTTGAATTATTTCAAATGTATATGGAATATGTGTCATTAAGTAATAGTCTTTTAACTTAGTTTCTTAGTGATGAAGTAACCTAAAATTTGGTGGTGGAGAATTAGAAAATACTGAAACTGTTTACATCTATTATACCATAATACGATATGAATATGGTGAATAAATATACTATCGAGACTCATGAGATTATTTGAATTATTTCAAATGTATATGGAATATGTGTCATTAAGTAATAGTCTTTTAACTTTGTTTCTTAGTGATGAAGTAACCTAAAATTTGGTGATGGAGAAGAAGAAAAATATTGAAATTATTTACATCTATTTTACTTTAATACAATATGAATATGGTGAATAAATATACTATCGAGACTCATTAGATAATTTGAATTATTTCAAATGTATATGGAATATGTGTCATTAAGTAATAGTCTTTTAACTTAGTTTCTTAGTGATGAAGTAACCTAAAATTTGGTGGTGGAGAATTAGAAAATACTGAAACTGTTTACATCTATTATACCATAATACGATATGAATATGGTGAATAAATATACTATCGAGACTCATTAGATTATTTGAATTATTTCAAATGTATATGGAATATGTGTCATTAAGTAATAGTCTTTTAACTTAGTTTCTTAGTGATGAAGTAACCTAAAATTTGGTGATGGAGAAGAAGAAAAATATTGAAATTATTTACATCTATTATACTTTAATACAATATGAATATGGTGAATAAATATACTATCGAGACTCATTAGATAATTTGAATTATTTCAAATGTATATGGAATATGTGTCATTAAGTAATAGTCTTTTAACTTAGTTTCTTAGTGATGAAGTAACCTAAGATTTGGTGATGGAGAATTAGAAAATACTGAAACTATTTACATCTATTATACCATAATACCATATGAATATGGTGAATTAATATACTATCGAGACTCATTAGATAATTTAAATTATTTCAAATGTATATGGAATATGTTTCATTAAGTAATAGTCTTTTAACTTAGTTTCTTAGTGATGAAGTAACCTAAGATTTGGTGATGGAGAATTAGAAAATACTGAAACTGTTTACATCTATTATACCATAATACAATATGAATATGGTGGATAAATATACTATCGAGACTCATTAGATAATTTGAATTATTTCAAATGTATAGGGAATATGTGTCATTAAGTAATAGTCTTTTAACTTAGTTTCTTAGTGATGAAGTGACTAAGATTTGGTGATGGAGAATTAGAAAATATTGAAACTGTTTACATCTATTATACCATAATACAATATGAATATGGGGAATAAATATACTATCGAGACTCATTAGATAATTTGAATTATTTCAAATGTATATGGAATATGTGTCATTAAATAATAGTCTTTTAAGTTAGTTTCTTAGTGATGAAGTAACCTAAAATTTGGTGATGGAGAAGGAGAAAAATATTGAAATTATTTACATCTATTATACTTTAATACAATATGAATATGGTGAATAAATATACTATCGAGACTCATTAGATAATTTGAATTATTTCAAATGTATATGGAATATGTGTCATTAAGTAATAGTCTTTTAACTTAGTTTCTTAGTGATGAAGTAACCTAAAATTTGTTGGTGGAGAATTAGAAAATACTGATCAGTTTACATCTTTTATACCATAATACGATATGAATATGGTGAATAAATATACTATCGAGACTCATTAGATAATTTGAATTATTTCAAATGTATATGGAATATGAGTCATTAAGTAATAGTCTTTTAATTTAATTTCTTAGTGATGAAGTAACCTAAAATTTGGTGATGGAGAAGAAGAAAAATATTGAAATTATTTACATCTATTATACTTAAATACAATATGAATATGGTGAATAAATATACTTTTCAGACTCATTAGATAATTTGAATTATTTCAAATGTATATGGAATATGTGTCATTAAGTAATAGTCTTTTAACATAGTTTCTTAGTGATGAAGTAACCTAAGATTTGGTGATGGAGAATTAGTAAATACTGAAACTGTTTACATCTATTATACCATAATACAATATGAATATGGTGGATAAATATACTATCTAGGCTCATTAGTTATTTTAATTATTTCAAATGTATATGGAATATGTGTCATTAAGTAATAGTCTTTTAACTTAGTTTCCAGTGATGAAGTAACCTAGGATTTGGTGAAGGAGAATTAGAAAATACTGAAACTGTTGACATCTATTATACTATAATACAATATGAATATGGTGAATAAATATACTATCGAGACTCATTATATAATTTGAATTATTTCAAATATATATGGAATATATGTCATTAAGTAATAGTCTTTTAACTTAGTTTCTTAGTGATGAAGTAACCTAAAATTTGGTGATGGAGAAGAAGAAAAATATTGAAATTGTTTACATCTATTATACCATAATACAATATGAATATGGTGAATAAATTTACTATCGACACTCATTATATAATTTGAATTATTTCCAATGTATATAAAATATGTGTCATCAATTAATAGTCTTTTAACTTAGTTTCTTATTGATGAAGTAACCTAAAATTTGGTGATTGAGAAGAAGAAAATACTTAAATTATTTACATTTATTATACCATAATACAATATGAATATGGTGAATAAATATACTATCGAGACTGATTATATAATTTGAATTATTTCTAATGTATATGGAATATGTGTCATTAATTAATAGTCTTTTAACTTAATTTCTTGGTGAAGAAGTAACCTAAAATTTGGGGATGAAGAAGAAGGAAAATACTGAAATTGTTTACATCTATTATACCATAACACAATAAGATTATGGTGGATAAATATACTTTCGAGACTCATTAGATAATTTGAATTATTTCAAATTTATATGGAATATGTGTCATTAAGTAATAGTCTTTTAACTTAGTTTCTTAGTGATGAAGTAACCTAAGATTTGGTGATGGAGAATTAGAAAATAATGAAACTGTTTACATCTATTATACAATAATACAATATGAATATGGTTGATAAATATACTATCGAGACTCATTAGATAATTTGAATTATTTCAAATGTATATGGAATATTTGTCATTAAGTAATAATCTTTTAACTTAGTTTCTTAGTGATGAAGTAACCTAAAATTTGGTGATGAAGAAGAAGAAAAACACTGAAATGATTTACATCTATTATACCATAACACAATAAGAATATGGTGGATAAATATACTATCGAGACTCATTAGATAATTTGAATTCTTTCAAATGTATATGGAATATGTGTCATTTAGTAAAAGTCTTTTAACTTAGTTTCTTAGTGATGTAATAATTTAAGATTTGGTGATGGAGAATTAGAAAATACTAAAACTGTTTACATCTATTATACCATAATACAATATGAATATGGTGGATAAATATACTATCGAGGCTCATTAGATAATTTGAATTATTTCAAATGTATATGGAATATGTGTCATTAAGTAATAGTCTTTTAACTTAGTTTCTTAGTCATGAAGTAACCTAGGATTTGGTGAAGGAGAATTAGAAAATACTAAAACTGTTGACATCTATTATACTATAATATAATATGAATATCGTGAATAAATATACTATCGAGACTCATTATATAATTTGAATTATTTCAAATATATATGGAATATGTGTCATTAAGTAATAGTCTTTTAACTTAGTTTCTTAGTGATGAAGTAACCTAAAATTTGGTGATGGAGAAGAAGAAAAATATTGAAATTGTTTACATCTATTATACCATAATACAATATGAATATGGTTAATAAATATACTATCGACACTCATTATATAATTTGAATTATTTCCAATGTATATAAAATATGTGTCATCAATTAATAGTCTTTTAACTTAGTTTCTTAGTGATGAAGTAACCTAAAATTTGGTGATGAAGAAGAAGAAAATACTGAAATTATTTACATTTATTATACCATAATACAATATGAATATGGTGAATAAATATACTATCGAGACTCATTATATAATTTGAATTATTTCTAATGTATATGGAATATGTGTCATTAATTAATAGTCTTTTAACTTAATTTCTTGGTGAAGAAGTAACCTAAAATTTGGTGATGGAGAAGAAGGAAAATACTAAAATTGTTTACATCTATTATACCATAACACAATAAGATTATGGTGGATAAATATACTATCCAGACTCATTAGATAATTTGAATTATTTCAAATGTATATGGAATATGTGTCATTTAGTAATAATCTTTTAACTTAGTTTCTTAGTGATGAAGTAACCTAAAATTTGGTGATGAAGAAGAAGAAAAATACGGAAATTGTTTACATCTATTATACCATAACACAATAAGAATATGATGGATAAATATACTATTGAGACTCATTAGATAATTTGAATTATTTCAAATGTATATGGAATATGTGTCATTTAGTAATAGTCTTTTCACTTAGTTTCTTAGTGATGAAATAACTTAAGATTTGGTGAAGGAGAATTAGAAAATACTGAAACTGTTGACATCTATTATACTATAATACAGTATGAATATGGTGAATAAATATACTATCGAGACTCATTATATAATTTGAATTATTTCAAATATATATGGAATATGTGTCATTAAGTAATAGTCTTTTAACTTAGTTTCTTAGTGATGAAGTAACCTAAAATTTGGTGATGGAGAAGAAGAAAAATATTGAAATTGTTTACATCTATTATACCATAATACAATATGAATATGGTGAATAAATATACTATCGACACTCATTATATAATTTGAATTATTTCCAATGTATATAAAATATGTGTCATCAATTAATAGTCTTTTAACTTAGTTTCTTAGTGATGAAGTAACCTAAAATTTGGTGATGGAGAAGAAGAAAATACAGAAATTATTTACATTTATTATACCATAATACAATATGAATATGGTGATTAAATATACTATCGAGACTCATTATATAATTTGAATTATTTCTAATGTATATGGAATATGTGTCATTAATTAATAGTCTTTTAACTTAATTTCTTGGTGAAGAAGTAAGCTAAAATTTGGTGATGGAGAAGAAGGAAAATACTGAAATTGTTTATATTTATTATACCATAACACAATAAGATTATGGTGGATAAATATACTATCTAGACTCATTAGATAATTTGACTTATTTCAAATGTATATGGATTATGTGTCATTAAGTAATAATCTTTTAACTTAGTTTCTTAGTGATGAAGTAACTTAAAATTTGGTGATGAAGAAGAAGAAAAATACTGAAATTATTTACATCTATTATACCATAACACAATAAGAATATGGTGGATAAATATACTATCGAGACTCATTAGATAATTTAAATTATTTCAAATGTATATGGAATATGTGTCATTTAGTAATAGTCTTTTAACTTAGTTTCTTAGTGATGGAATAACTTAAGATTTGATGATGGAGAATTAGAAAATACTGAAACCGTTTACATCTATTATACCATAATACAATATGAATATGGTGGATAAATATACTATCGAGGCTCATTAGATAATTTGAATTATTTCAAATGTAAATGGAATATGTGTCATTAAGTAATAGTCTTTTAACTTAGTTTCTTAGTGACGAAGTAACCTAGGATTTGGTGAAGGAGAATTAGAAAATACTGAAACTGTTGACATCTATTATACTGTAATTCAATATGAATATGGTGAATAAATATACTATCGAGACTCATTAAATAATTTGAATTATTTCAAATATATATGGAATATGTGTCATTAAGTAATAGTCTTTTAACTTAGTTTCTTAATGATGAAGTAACCTAAAATTTGGTGATGGAGAAGAAGAAAAATATTGAAATTGTTTACATCTATTATACCATAATACAACATGAATATGGTGGATAAATTAACTATCGAGACTCATTAGATAATTTGAATTATTTCAAATGTATATGGAATATGTGTCATTAAGTAATAGTCTTTTAACTTAGTTTCTTAGTGATGAAGTAACCTAAAATTTGGTGATGGAGAAGAAGAAAAATATTGAAATTATTTACATCTATTATACTTTAATACAATATGAATATGGTGAATAAATATACTATCGAGACTCATTAGATAATTTGAATTATTTCGAATGTATATGGAATATGTGTCATTAAGTAATAGTCTTTTAACTTAGTTTTGTTAGTGATGAAGTAACATAAAATTTGGTGGTGGAGAATTAGAAAATACTGAAACAGTTTACATCTTTTATACCATAATACGATATGAATATGGTGAATAAATATACTATCGAGACTCATTAGATAATTTGAATTATTCAAATGTATATGGAATATGTGTCATTAAGTAATAGTCTTTTAATTTAATTTCTTAGTGATGAATTAACCTAAAATTTGGTGATGGAGAAGAAGAAAAATATTGAAATTATTTACATCTATTATACTTAAATACAATATGAATATGGTGAATAAATATATTATCGAGACTTATTAGATAATTTGAATTATTTCAAATGTATATGGAATATGTGTCATTAAGTAATAGTCTTTTAACTTAGTTTCTTGGTGATGAAGTAACCTAAGATTTGGTGATGGAGAATTAGAAAATACTGAAACTGTTTACATCTATTATACCATAATACAATATGAGTGTTGTGGATAAATATACTATTGAGGATCATTACATAATTTTAATTATTTCAAATGTATATGGAATATGTGTCATTAAGTAATAGTATTTTAACTTAGTTTCTTAGTGATGAAGTAACATAGGATTTGGTGAAGGAGAATTAGAAAATACTGAAACTGTTGACATCTATTATACTATAATACAATATGAATATGGTGAATAAATATACTATCGAGACTCATAATATAATTTGAATTATTTCAAATATATATGGAATATGTGTCATTAAGTAATAGTCTTTTAACTTAGTTTCTTAGTGATGAAGTAACCTAAAATTTGGTGATGGAGAAGAAGAAAAATATTGAAATTGTTTACATCTATTATACCATAATACAATATGAATATGGTGAATAAATTTACTATCGACACTCATTATATAATTTGAATTATTTCCAATGTATATAAAATATGTGTCATCAATTAATAGTCTTTTAACTTAGTTTCTTAGTGATGAAGTAACCTAAAATTTGGTGATGGAGAAGAAGAAAATGTAACACCCCAGTTTTAATTATTTGATTTATTTAATTGGGAATTTATTTTATTAGAATTAAATTGATTCAAGAGAAGATGAGAGCTTCTCAGAGTCGTCAGAAAAGTTATCATGATAAGAGGAGGAAGAATTTAGAATTCAGTGCTGGAGATCATGTGTTTATGAGAGTTACTCCGATGACGGGTATTGGTCGAGCGTTGAAATCTAAGAAGTTGACTCCGTGTTTTATTGGTCCGTTTCAGATTACGGAGAGAGTTGGAGAAGTTGCTTATCGTATTTCTTTACCTCCGAGACTTGCGAATTTGCACGATGTTTTTCATGTTTCTCAGTTGAGGAGATACATTCCAGACCCATCTCATGTAATCCAAGTAGATGATGTACAGGTGAGAGATAACCTGACAGTAGAAACATTGCCTATGAGGATAGAAGATCGGGAAGTGAAACAGTTAAGGGGTAAAGAGATAGCATTAGTGAAGGTTGCTTGGGGAGGTCCAGCAGATGGAAATGTTACCTGGGAACTGGAGAGCCAGATGAAAGAGGCTTATCCGGAACTATTCGTCTAAGGTATGTTTTCGAGGACGAAAACTCTTTTAGTGGGGGAGAGTTGTAACACCCCAGTTTTAATTATTTGATTTATTTAATTGGGAATTTATTTTATTAGAATTAATAAAATAAAAAGAATTATTTATTTTGGAATATTTGAAGAAAATAAAAGAAATAAGAAAATATTGGGTTTTTAAGTTATTGGGCTTGGATGTCGTTAGTAAAGAGTGGGGGTGCAAAAGAAATAAGGATATATTTTGGAACTCAAGTTATTTTCTCATTTTTCACGATAACACAGAAGTTGGAGATATTTGGGATTGGAGCTCTGAAGAACGAAGAACAATAGCTCAAGAGTTCAAAGCTGCAATTTGATAAGGTAAGAGGGGCTACTACTCAATTTATATTTGCTTATGGGTTTAGATGCGATTGGTTGGGTAATCGTAGGATAATCCCATTTTCTCTGATGTTCTTAGTGATCGATGACTTTAGGGTCGAATTTCGTTAGAAAAGATTAGGTTCCCTAAAGGTTGTGAATCGATTAAGAAATTAATCCCTATTGTTGATTTAGATCGAAATTGTATGATCGGGGGTTTCCCTTAGGTGTTCTAAGGATAACCTTGATGTTATCAGATTTCCCCAAAAGGACGAATAATCACTTTTAAGGTTACCTTGATAATTGTTGGTAATTATAAAATTAAGTTTTTGGATTAAATGATTTGAAAAAGGAATTCTGTTTTCCAACGATTTTAGAAAACTATAACCTTGAAGGATTTGAGTTATTCAATTTGTGGGAGATTGATGAACATAAGTCAGAGGCATAGGAAATTGATGTTTTGGAAACTTGATGTGTATTTGGATGTTTTTGTACTGCATTGCACTGCTGTAGAAATGTATTTTCGTGCAAATATGTTGGCATATGAGCTGCTACAGGTACAGGAAAATTTGGCACGCGCTCATCAACACGGGCCGTGTTGCACAACACGGGCACCCGTGTTGATCTTCTGTATGGGCAACACGGGCCGTGTTGCTGCACACGGGCACCCGTGTTGACCTCCTGTGTTGGCTTCTAAATTTTGTTTTCTGTGCTTTGTTGTGGTGTACAGGAATGATTTTGTTTAATGTGCAGTGTTTGTTAGTTTTGAACATGCTGCTTAATGATATGCATAGTATTGTGGAGGCTTGTGTCGAATAATGTTTGTATGTTATGATACCAACACTATGTGGATTTTATTGTCATGCTTTTAGATAATGTTATCAAGCATGGATTATGATATAACTTGATATGATTGGTTGGTGTTTAATAGTATGCTGAGTGATTACATGCTATTCATATCATGTTGTATTGGATATTGTTGATGTTACATGATATGGTTTATTGATGTTAATAGTATGCTGAGTGGTACATACTGTACATATCATGTTGCATTTGTTAATTCCCATTGTGTGGAATTAACATGGTGGCCAATATACGTGTCCGCGATTTAATGGAACGTTGAGGTGGTAGCCGTGTCCGCGATATAATGGAACGGTGAGTTATCCGTGACCCGAGATTTAATGGGGCGGTAAAATGGTACCACATGCATGGGTGTGTTGCATTACATTGAATATAACATGAATGGATGATTTTCCAATGTTGTATTTAATTGATTGTATGCATGTATTGTTGCTAAATTGTTAACTATGTTTGATGTTAATTATAAGCATGAAAAGTAAGATATTATGAATATATGAATTGTAAAGGTTTTCGTAAACTATGAAACATGCTAACTGTTTGGGTGATGCTTATGGTTTTTCTGAATTGATTGTTATGAACGTATAATCAAAGGTATAATTGAGATGCTCACCCTTACTGTTGAATATTTCAGATTGAGGAGCTTCGTTCAGGTGCTTGGCGAAGGCTTGTTGTTTCTAGTTTATTTCCGTTTAAGTATTGTCCGGGTCATGCTCTGATAATTGTAACTCCGGGAACGTTTGTTTGTCGAGCTGCTTTAGTCAGACTCGTTTATTTCCTTAGTATTTGGTTATAATATGATGTTGATATATTCCAGGTGTTAATCCCTGATGATTGAAAATATTATAACTTTGGTTTTGTTAAATATAATATTCCGCTGTGTAAACATGTATGAGTTGCTTCTATGTTATGCATGACAGGAACTTGTTTTTATTAAAAGAGAATTGTGACATCCTCGTTAATACATGTACTCTGAATATATGATTTTAATTATTTACGAAATTTTATGCGGGATTTTAGAGGGTGTTACAATAGTGGTATCAGAGCATAGTCGGTCGTTGCGACCAGAGTCTTGAGTCAGTCATTCCTTTTGTATGCGACTAGTGTAAGGCAACACTGTCGATACTGTATTCTGATGAGGAGTATATTTTAATTCTCAGGAATATGGCTGGGAGAGGTAACAGACGAAATGATGCTGCACTCGCTGAGGCTTTGGGGATGTTAGCTGGTGTACTTGCTGGAAATCCAAATGGAGGCGTGATTGGTGCTGATAGGCAATTGGGGAACTTCCAAAGGAACAATCCTCCGTTGTTCAAAGGTACACATGACCCTGAAGGTGCTCAGAAGTGGATGAAGGAAATCGAAAGGATTTCCCGTGTGATTGATTATGCTGAAGATCTGAAAGTCAGATACGGTACGCATATGTTGGCAGAAGAGGTCGACGACTGGTGGGTTGCAACAAGGACTGAAATGGTTCAGGATGGAGAGGCACTGACTTGGGCTAACTTCAGAAGGGCTTTTCTGAGGAGGTACTTTCCTGAAGATGTTCGGGGAAGGAAGGAAATTGAATTTTTGGAGCTTAAGCAGGGCAATCTGACTGTTAGTGAGTATGCTACTAAGTTCACTGAGCTGGCAAAGTATTATGCACACTACAACAATGATGAGGATGGAGAATTCTCTAAGTGTATCAAATTTGAGAATGGTCTCTGAGATGAGATTAAGCAGGGAATCAGGTACCAGCGTATTCGTAGATTTTCTGATCTGGTGGATTGTAGCAGGATCTTGGAAGAAGATATTACCAAGACTAGGTCGTCTCACTCTCGTGGGGCTGTTGATAAAAGAGGAAAGCAACATATGGACCGTGGCAAGCCATATGGTGGAGGTAACCAGAAATCAGGTGGATGGAAAAGGCCTAGTGGGGGAGATTCTAAGGCTCCTATCAGATGCTACAGGTATGGTGAGTTTGGTCATCATATTCGAGATTGCAAGAGTGATGAGAAGAAGTGCTATAAATGTGGAAAGACTGGTCATTTGTCTATTGATTGCAAAGGGAAGTCTGTTACTTGTTACCATTATGGTGAAGAAGGTCACATTCGTCCGCAGTGTCCTAAGCCTAAGAAGGATCAGTCAGGTGGAAAAGTGTTCGCTTTGTCTGGATCTGAGACTACTCCAGAGGATCGATTGATTAAAGGTACGTGTTTTATTCATGGCACACCTTTAGTTGCAATTATTGATACTGGTGCAACTAATTCTTTCATTTCTTTGGATTGTGCTGAGAGGTTGAAACTGGACATATCTGATATGCGAGATAGCATGGTTGTTGATACTCCTGCATCGGGTTCAGTGACAACTTCACTTGTATGTAGGAATTGTCCTATTGAGATTTTTGGTAGAGGTTTCGGTATGGATTTAGCGTGCCTACCGCTTGAACAAATTGATATTATCCTTGGGATGAACTGGTTGGAATTCAACCGGGTTCATCTGAACTGTTTTGCTAAGACGGTGATTTTTCCAGAAGCAGTTGGTGTCGAGAATTTGACTATGACTGCTAGGCAGGTACAAGAAGCAATGGAAGACGGTGCTAATGTGTTTATGTTACTTGCTTCGTTAGATGCAACAGGAAAGGTCAGGAGTGATGAATTGCCAGTGGTGTGTGATTTTCCAGAAGTCTTTCCTGATGATGTTGGTGAGTTACCTCCTGAGAGAGAAGTGGAATTTTCTATAGATTTGATTCCTGGTACGAGACCGGTGTCGATGGCACCATATCGTATGTCTGCATCTGAGTTGGCTGAATTGAAGAGTCAGTTGGAAGATTTACTGGAGAAGAAGTTTATTCGTCCAAGTGTTTCGCCTTGGGGTGCTCCGGTATTGTTGGTCAAGAAGAAAGAAGGTTCTATGAGACTGTGTGTTGATTACAGGCAATTGAACAAGGTAACCATTAAGAATCGATATCCATTACCGAGGATTGATGATTTAATGGATCAGCTAATTGGAGCCAGTGTATTCAGTAAGATTGACTTGAGATCTGGATATCATCAGATTCGTGTGAAAGCGGAAGATATTCAAAAGACTGCTTTTCGAACGAGGTATGGGCATTATGAATATTCTGTTATGCCGTTCGGAGTTACTAATGCACCTGGTGTTTTCATGGAGTACATGAACAGGATTTTTCACCCGTATCTGGATAAGTTTGTTGTGGTTTTTATTGATGACATTCTGATTTATTCCAAGAATGACGAAGAGCATGCAGAACATCTCAGAATTGTGTTAGAGTTGTTGAAAGATAAGAAGTTGTATGCAAAGTTGTCCAAATGTGAGTTCTGGCTGAATGAAGTTAGTTTTCTTGGACATGTGATTTCTAAGAATGGTATTGCAGTGGATCCTACAAAAGTAGAAGCAGTATCTCAGTGGGAAGCGCCGAAGACTATTTCTGAAATCAGAAGTTTTCTTGGTCTTGCAGGTTATTACAGAAAGTTTATCGAAGGATTTTCAAAGTTAGCATTGCCGTTGACGAAGTTGACTCGTAAAGGACAAGCGTTTATTTGGGATTCTGATTGTGAGAAAGGTTTCCAAGAATTGAAGCGGAGATTGACTAGTGCTCCTATTCTGATTTTGCCGAATCCGGTGAAATCTTTTGTGGTTTATTGTGACGCATCTCTGATGGGATTAGGTGGTGTTTTAATGCAGAATCAGCAGGTAGTTGCGTATGCTTCGAGGCAGTTGAAGGTTCATGCAAGGAACTATCCTACTCATGACTTAGAGCTAGCAGCAGTTGTGTTTGTCTTGAAATTGTGGAGACATTATCTGTATGGTTCGAGATTTGAAGTGTATAGTGATCATAAGAGTTTGAAGTATCTTTTCGATCAGAAAGAGCTCAATATGAGGCAAAGAAGGTGGTTGGAATTTCTCAAAGATTATGATTTTGGTTTGAATTACCATCCTGGTAAGGCAAATGTGGTTGCAGATGCTTTGAGCAGGAAATCCTTGCATATGTCTATGATGATGGTTCGTGAATTGGATTTAATTGAACAATTCCGAGATTTGAGTTTAATTTGTGAAAGTACTCCGATGTGTGTTCGTTTGGGTATGTTGAAACTTACTAGTGGTATTCTAGAGGAGATCAGGATCGGGCAGAAATCTGATGTTAATTTAGTTGATAAATTGACATTGATCAACCAAGGTCAAGGTGGTGAGTTTAGAATTGATGAAAATGATGTTATGAGATTTGGCAATAGAGTTTGTGTTCCTGATGTTGCAGAAATCAAGAAGAGTATATTAGAGGAAGGACATCGCAGTGGGATGAGTATTCATCCGGGTGCCACGAAAATGTATCATGATTTGAAGAAATTGTTTTGGTGGCCGGGAATGAAAAAGGAAATAGCTGAATTTGTGTATGCATGTTTAATCTGTCAGAAATCGAAGATTGAGCATTAGAAGCCGTCTGGATTTATGCAACCGATGTTTATTCCAGAATGGAAGTGGGATAGTATTTCTATGGATTTTGTATCCGGGTTGCTGAGGACTCCTAAGAATTGTGAAGCGATATGGGTTGTTGTGGATAGACTGACAAAGTCTGCTCATTTTATACCGGTGCGAATGGATTACTCAATGGAGAGGTTGGAACAGTTGTATATTGAGAAAATAGTGAGTTTGCATGGAGTTCCTTCTAGTATTGTGTCAGATAGAGATCCGAGGTTCAATTCGATGTTTTGGGAAGGATTGCAGAAGGCTATGGGTACTAAATTGAGGTTGAGTTCAGCTTACCATCCTCAGACTGATGGACAGACGGAGAGGACGATTCAATCGTTAGAAGATTTATTGCGTGCTTGTGTTTTAGAGAAGGGTAGAGCTTGGGATAGCTATTTGCCATTGATTGAATTTACTTATAACAATAGTTACCATTCGAGTATTGGTATGGCTCCGTTTGAGGCATTGTATGGTAGACGGTGTAGAACGCCTTTGTGTTGGTATGAATCTGGAGAGAGTTCAATAATTGGGCCAGAGATTGTTCAGCAGACTACTGAAAAGATCAAATTGATTCAAGAGAAGATGAGAGCTTCTCAGAGTCGTCAGAAAAGTTATCATGATAAGAGGAGGAAGAATTTAGAATTCAGTGCTGGAGATCATGTGTTTATGAGAGTTACTCCGATGACGGGTATTGGTCGAGCGTTGAAATCTAAGAAGTTGACTCCGCGTTTTATTGGTCCGTTTCAGATTACGGAGAGAGTTGGAGAAGTTGCTTATCGTATTTCTTTACCTCCGAGACTTGCGAATTTGCACGATGTTTTTCATGTTTCTCAGTTGAGGAGATACATTCCAGACCCATCTCATGTAATCCAAGTAGATGATGTACAGGTGAGAGATAACCTGACAGTAGAAACATTGCCTATGAGGATAGAAGATCGGGAAGTGAAACAGTTAAGGGGTAAAGAGATAGCATTAGTGAAGGTTGCTTGGGGAGGTCCAGCAGATGGAAATGTTACCTGGGAACTGGAGAGCCAGATGAAAGAGGCTTATCCGGAACTATTCGTCTAAGGTATGTTTTCGAGGACGAAAACTCTTTTAGTGGGGGAGAGTTGTAACACCCCAGTTTTAATTATTTGATTTATTTAATTGGGAATTTATTTTATTAGAATTAATAAAATAAAAAGAATTATTTATTTTGGAATATTTGAAGAAAATAAAAGAAATAAGAAAATATTGGGTTTTTAAGTTATTGGGCTTGGATGTCGTTAGTAAAGAGTGGGGGTGCAAAAGAAATAAGGATATATTTTGGAACTCAAGTTATTTTCTCATTTTTCACGATAACACAGAAGTTGGAGATATTTGGGATTGGAGCTCTGAAGAACGAAGAACAATCGCTCAAGAGTTCAAAGCTGCAATTTGATAAGGTAAGGGGGGCTACTACTCAATTTATATTTGCTTATGGGTTTAGATGCGATTGGTTGGGTAATCGTAGGATAATCCCATTTTCTCTGATGTTCTTAGTGATCGATGACTTTAGGGTCGAATTTCGTTAGAAAAGATTAGGTTCCCTAAAGGTTGTGAATCGATTAAGAAATTAATCCCTATTGTTGATTTAGATCGAAATTGTATGATCGGGGGTTTCCCTTAGGTGTTCTAAGGATAACCTTGATGTTATCAGATTTCCCCAAAAGGACGAATAATCACTTTTAAGGTTACCTTGATAATTGTTGGTAATTATAAAATTAAGTTTTTGGATTAAATGATTTGAAAAAGGAATTCTGTTTTCCAACGATTTTAGAAAACTATAACCTTGAAGGATTTGAGTTATTCAATTTGTGGGAGATTGATGAACATAAGTCAGAGGCATAGGAAATTGATGTTTTGGAAACTTGATGTGTATTTGGATGTTTTTGTACTGCATTGCACTGCTGTAGAAATGTATTTTCGTGCAAATATGTTGGCATATGAGCTGCTGCAGGTACAGGAAAATTTGGCACGCGCTCATCAACACGGGCCGTGTTGCACAACACGGGCACCCGTGTTGATCTTCTGTATGGGCAACACGGGCCCTGTTGCTGCACACGGGCACCCGTGTTGACCTCCTGTGTTGGCTTCTAAATTTTGTTTTCTATGCTTTGTTGTGGTGTACAGGAATGATTTTGTTTAATGTGCAGTGTTTGTTAGTTTTGAACATGCTGCTTAATGATATGCATAGTATTATGGAGGCTTGTGTCGAATAATGTTTGTATGTTATGATACCAACACTATGTGGATTTTATTGTCATGCTTTTAGATAATGTTATCAAGCATGGATTATGATATAACTTGATATGATTGGTTGGTGTTTAATAGTATGCTGAGTGATTACATGTTATTCATATCATGTTGTATTGGATATTGTTGATGTTACATGATATGGTTTATTGATGTTAATAGTATGCTGAGTGGTACATACTGTACATATCATGTTGCATTTGTTAATTCCCATTGTGTGGAATTAACATGGTGGCCAATATATGTGTCCGCGATTTAATGGAACGTTGAGGTGGTAGCCGTGTCCGCGATATAATGGAACGGTGAGTTATCCGTGACCCGAGATTTAATGGGGCGGTAAAATGGTACCACATGCATGGGTGTGTTGAATTACATTGAATATAACATGAATGGATGATTTTCCAATGTTGTATTTAATTGATTGTATGCATGTATTGTTGCTAAATTGTTAACTATGTTTGATGTTAATTATAAGCATGAAAAGTAAGATATTATGAATATATGAATTGTAAAGGTTTTCGTAAACTATGAAACATGCTAACTGTTTGGGTGATGCTTATGGTTTTTCTGAATTGATTGTTATGAACGTATAATCAAAGGTATAATTGAGATGCTCACCCTTACTGTTGAAAATTTCAGATTGAGGAGCTTCGTTCAGGTGCTTGGCGAAGGCTTGTTGTTTCTAGTTTATTTCCGTTTAAGTATTGTCCGGGTCATGCTCTGATAGTTGTAACTCCGGGAACGTTTGTTTGTCGAGCTGCTTTAGTGAGACTCGTTTATTTCCTTAGTATTTGGTTATAATATGATGTTGATATATTCCAGGTGTTAATCCCTGATGATTGAAAATATTATAACTTTGGTTTTGTTAAATATAATATTCCGCTGTGTAAAGATGTATGAGTTGCTTCTATGTTATGCATGACAGGAACTTGTTTTTATTAAAAGAGAATTGTGACATCCTCGTTAATACATGTACTCTGAATATATGATTTTAATTATTTACGAAATTTTATGCGGGGTTTTAGAGGGTGTTACAGAAAATACTGAAACTATTTACATTTATTATACCATAATACAATATGAATATGGTGAATAAATATACTATCGAGACTCATTATATAATTTGAATTATTTCTAATGTATATGGAATATGTGTCATTAATTAATAGTCTTTTAACTTAATTTCTTGGTGAAGAAGTAACCTAAAATTTAGGGATGGAGAAGAAGGAAAATACTGAAATTGTTTACATCTATTATACCATAACACAATAAGATTATGGTGGATAAATATACTATCGAGACTCATTAGATAATTTTAATTATTTCAAATGTATATGGAATATGTGTCATTAAGTAATAGTCTTTTAACTTAGTTTCTTAGTGATGAAGTAACCTAAGATTTGGTGATGGAGAATTAGAAAATAGTGTAACTGTTTACATCTATTATACAATAATACAATATGAATATGGTGAATAAATATACTTTCAAGACTCATTAGATAATTTGAATTATTTCAAATGTATATGGAATATTTGTCATTAAGTAATAATCTTTTAACTTAGTTTCTTAGTGATGAAGTAACTTAAAATTTGGTGATGAAGAAGAAGAAAAATACTGAAATTGTTTACATCTATTATACCATAACACAATAAGAATATGGTGGATAAATATACTATCGAGACTCATTAGATAATTTGAATTATTTCAAATGTATATGGAATATGTGTCATTTAGTAATAGTCTTTTAACTTAGTTTCTTAGTGATGAAATAATTTAAGATTTGGTGATGGAGAATTAGAAAATACTAAAACTGTTTACATCTATTATACCAGAATACAATATGAATATGGTGGATAAATATACTATCGAGGCTCATTAGATAATTTGAATTATTTCTAATGTATATGGAATATGTGTCATTAAGTAATAGTCTTTTAACTTAGTTTCTTAGTGATGAAATAACCTAGGATTTGGTGAAGGAGAATTAGAAAATACTGAAACTGTTGACATCTATTATACTATAATATAATATGAATATGGTGAATAAATATACTATCGAGACTCATTATATAATTTGAATTATTTCAAATATATATGGAATATGTGTCATTAAGTAATAGTCTTTTAACTTAGTTTCTTAGTGATGAAGTAACCTAAAATTTGGTGATGGAGAAGAAGAAAAATATTGAAATTGTTTACATCTATTATACCATAATACAATATGAATATGGTGAATAAATATACTATCGACACTCATTATATAATTTGAATTATTTCCAATGTATATAAAATATGTGTCATCAATTAATAGTTTTTTAACTTAGTTTCTTAGTGATGAAGTAACCTAAAATTTGGTGATGGAGAAGAAGAAAATACTGAAATTTTTTACATTTATTATACCATAATACAATATGAATATGGTGAATAAATATACTATCGAGACTCATTATATAATTTGAATTATTTCTAATGTATATGGAATATGTGTCATTAATTAATAGTCTTTTAACTTAATTTCTTGGTGAAGAAGTAACCTAAAATTTGGTGATGGAGAAGAAGGAAAATACTGAAATTGTTTACATCTATTATACCATAACACAATAAGATTATGGTGGATAAATATACTATCGAGACTCATTAGATAATTTGAATTATTTCAAATGTATATGGAATATGTGTCATTTAGTAATAATCTTTTAACTTCGTTTCTTAGTGATGAAGTAACCTAAAATTTGGTGATGAAGAAGAAGAAAAATACTGAAATTGTTTACATCTATTATACCATAACACAATAAGAATATGGTGGATAAATATACTATTGAGACTCATTAGATAATTTGAATTATTTCAAATGTATATGGAATATGTGTCATTTAGTAATAGTCTTTTAACTTAGTTTCTTAGTGATGAAATAATTTAAGATTTGGTGATGGAGAATTAGAAAATACTGGAACTGTTTACATCTATTATACCATAATACAATATGAATATGGTGGATAAATATACTATCGAGGCTCATTAGATAATTTGAATTATTTCAAATGTATATGGAATATGTGTCATTAAGTAATAGTCTTTTAACTTAGTTTCTTAGTGATGAAGTAACCTAGGATTTGGTGAAGGAGAATTAGAAAATACTGAAACTGTTGACATCTATTATACTATAATACAATATGAATATGGTGAATAAATATACTATCGATACTCATTATATAATTTGAATTATTTCAAATATATATGGAATATGTGTTATTAAGTAATAGTCTTTTAACTTAGTTTCTTAGTGATGAAGTAACCTAAAATTTGGTGATGGAGAAGAAGAAAAATATTGAAATTGTTTACATCTATTATACCATAATACAATATGAATATGGTGAATAAATATACTATCGACACTCATTATATAATTTGAATTATTTCCAATGTATATAAAATATGTGTCATCAATTAATAGTCTTTTAACTTAGTTTCTTAGTGATGAAGTAACCTAAAATTTGGTGACGGAGAAGAAGAAAATACTGAAATTATTTACATTTATTATACCATAATACAATATGAATATGGTGATTAAATATACTATCGAGACTCATTATATAATTTGAATTATTTCTAATGTATATGGAATATGTGTCATTAATTAATAGTCTTTTAACTTAATTTCTTGGTGAAGAAGTAACCTAAAATTTGGTGATGGAGAAGAAGGAAAATACTGAAATTGTTTATATCTATTATACCATAACACAATAAGATTATGGTGGATAAATATACTATCTAGACTCATTAGATAATTTGACTTATGTCAAATGTATATGGAATATGTGTCATTAAGTAATAATCTTTTAACTTAGTTTCTTAGTGATGAAGTAACTTAAAATTTGGTGATGAAGAAGAAGAAAAATACTGAAATTGTTTACATCTATTATACCATAACACAATAAGAATATGGTGGATAAATATACTATCGAGACTCATTAGATAATTTAAATTATTTCAAATGTATATGGAATATGTGTCATTTAGTAATAGTCTTTTAACTTAGTTTCTTAGTGATGGAATAACTTAAGATTTGGTGATGGAGAATTAGAAAATAATGAAACTGTTTACATCTATTATACCATAATACAATATGAATATGGTGGATAAATATACTATCGAGGCTCATTAGATAATTTGAATTATTTCAAATGTATATGGAATATGTGTCATTAAGTAATAGTCTTTTAACTTAGTTTCTTAGTGACGAAGTAACCTAGGATTTGGTAAAGGAGAATTAGAAAATACTGAAACTGTTGACATCTATTATACTATAATATAATATGAATATGGTGAATAAATATACTATCGAGACTCATTATATAATTTGAATTATTTCAAATATATATGGAATATGTGTCATTAAGTAATAGTCTTTTAACTTAGTTTCTTAGTGATGAAGTAACCTAAAATTTGGTGATGGAGAAGAAGAAAAATATTGAAATTGTTTACATCTATTATACCATAATACAATATGAATATGGTGAATAAATATACTATCGACACTCATTATATAATTTGAATTATTTCCAATGTATATAAAATATGTGTCATCAATTAATAGTTTTTTAACTTAGTTTCTTAGTGATGAAGTAACCTAAAATTTGGTGATGGAGAAGAAGAAAATACTGAAATTATTTACATTTATTATACCATAATACAATATGAATATGGTGAATAAATATACTATCGAGACTCATTATATAATTTGAATTATTTCTAATGTATATGGAATATGTGTCATTAATTAATAGTCTTTTAACTTAATTTCTTGGTGAAGAAGTAACCTAAAATTTGGTGATGGAGAAGAAGGAAAATACTGAAATTGTTTACATCTATTATAACATAACACAATAAGATTATGGTGGATAAATATACTATCGAGGCTCATTAGATAATTTGAATTATTTCTAATGTATATGGAATATGTGTCATTAAGTAATAGTCTTTTAACTTAGTTTCTTAGTGATGAAATAACCTAGGATTTGGTGAAGGAGAATTAGAAAATACTGAAACTGTTGACATCTATTATACTATAATATAATATGAATATGGTGAATAAATATACTATCGAGACTCATTATATAATTTGAATTATTTCAAATATATATGGAATATGTGTCATTAAGTAATAGTCTTTTAACTTAGTTTCTTAGTGATGAAGTAACCTAAAATTTGGTGATGGAGAAGAAGAAAAATATTGAAATTGTTTACATCTATTATACCATAATACAATATGAATATGGTGAATAAATATACTATCGACACTCATTATATAATTTGAATTATTTCCAATGTATATAAAATATGTGTCATCAATTAATAGTTTTTTAACTTAGTTTCTTAGTGATGAAGTAACCTAAAATTTGGTGATGGAGAAGAAGAAAATACTGAAATTTTTTACATTTATTATACCATAATACAATATGAATATGGTGAATAAATATACTATCGAGACTCATTATATAATTTGAATTATTTCTAATGTATATGGAATATGTGTCATTAATTAATAGTCTTTTAACTTAATTTCTTGGTGAAGAAGTAACCTAAAATTTGGTGATGGAGAAGAAGGAAAATACTGAAATTGTTTACATCTATTATACCATAACACAATAAGATTATGGTGGATAAATATACTATCGAGACTCATTAGATAATTTGAATTATTTCAAATGTATATGGAATATGTGTCATTTAGTAATAATCTTTTAACTTAGTTTCTTAGTGATGAAGTAACCTAAAATTTGGCGATGAAGAAGAAGAAAAATACTGAAATTGTTTACATATATTATACCATAACACAATAAGAATATGGTGGATAAATATACTATTGAGACTCATTAGATAATTTGAATTATTTCAAATGTATATGGAATATGTGTCATTTAGTAATAGTCTTTTAACTTAGTTTCTTAGTGATGAAATAACTTAAGATTTGGTGATGGAGAATTAGAAAATACTGGAACTGTTTACATCTATTATACCATAATACAATATGAATATGGTGGATAAATATACTATCGAGGCTCATTAGATAATTTGAATTATTTCAAATGTATATGGAATATGTGTCATTAAGTAATAGTCTTTTAACTTAGTTTCTTAGTGATGAAGTAACCTAGAATTTGGTGAAGGAGAATTAGAAAATACTGAAACTGTTGACATCTATTATACTATAATACAATATGAATATGGTGAATAAATATACTATCGATACTCATTATATAATTTGAATTATTTCAAATATATATGGAATATGTGTTATTAAGTAATAGTCTTTTAACTTAGTTTCTTAGTGATGAAGTAACCTAAAATTTGGTGATGGAGAAGAAGAAAAATATTGAAATTGTTTACATCTATTATACCATAATACAATATGAATATGGTGAATAAATATACTATCGACACTCATTATATAATTTGAATTATTTCCAATGTATATAAAATATGTGTCATCAATTAATAGTCTTTTAACTTAGTTTCTTAGTGATGAAGTAACCTAAAATTTGGTGACGGAGAAGAAGAAAATACTGAAATTATTTACATTTATTATACCATAATACAATATGAATATGGTGATTAAATATACTATCGAGACTCATTATATAATTTGAATTATTTCTAATGTATATGGAATATGTGTCATTAATTAATAGTCTTTTAACTTAATTTCTTGGTGAAGAAGTAACCTAAAATTTGGTGATGGAGAAGAAGGAAAATACTGAAATTGTTTATATCTATTATACCATAACACAATAAGATTATGGTGGATAAATATACTATCTAGACTCATTAGATAATTTGACTTATGTCAAATGTATATGGAATATGTGTCATTAAGTAATAATCTTTTAACTTAGTTTCTTAGTGATGAAGTAACTTAAAATTTGGTGATGAAGAAGAAGAAAAATACTGAAATTGTTTACATCTATTATACCATAACACAATAAGAATATGGTGGATAAATATACTATCGAGACTCATTAGATAATTTAAATTATTTCAAATGTATATGGAATATGTGTCATTTAGTAATAGTCTTTTAACTTAGTTTCTTAGTGATGGAATAACTTAAGATTTGGTGATGGAGAATTAGAAAATAATGAAACTGTTTACATCTATTATACCATAATACAATATGAATATGGTGGATAAATATACTATCGAGGCTCATTAGATAATTTGAATTATTTCAAATGTATATGGAATATGTGTCATTAAGTAATAGTCTTTTAACTTAGTTTCTTAGTGACGAAGTAACCTAGGATTTGGTGAAGGAGAATTAGAAAATACTGAAACTGTTGACATCTATTATACTATAATATAATATGAATATGGTGAATAAATATACTATCGAGACTCATTATATAATTTGAATTATTTCAAATATATATGGAATATGTGTCATTAAGTAATAGTCTTTTAACTTAGTTTCTTAGTGATGAAGTAACCTAAAATTTGGTGATGGAGAAGAAGAAAAATATTGAAATTGTTTACATCTATTATACCATAATACAATATGAATATGGTGAATAAATATACTATCGACACTCATTATATAATTTGAATTATTTCCAATGTATATAAAATATGTGTCATCAATTAATAGTTTTTTAACTTAGTTTCTTAGTGATGAAGTAACCTAAAATTTGGTGATGGAGAAGAAGAAAATACTGAAATTATTTACATTTATTATACCATAATACAATATGAATATGGTGAATAAATATACTATCGAGACTCATTATATAATTTGAATTATTTCTAATGTATATGGAATATGTGTCATTAATTAATAGTCTTTTAACTTAATTTCTTGGTGAAGAAGTAACCTAAAATTTGGTGATGGAGAAGAAGGAAAATACTGAAATTGTTTACATCTATTATACCATAACACAATAAGATTATGGTGGATAAATATACTATCGAGACTCATTAGATAATTTGAATTATTTCAAATGTATATGGAATATGTGTCATTTAGTAATAATCTTTTAACTTAGTTTCTTAGTGATGAAGTAACCTAAAATTTGGCGATGAAGAAGAAGAAAAATACTGAAATTGTTTACATATATTATACCATAACACAATAAGAATATGGTGGATAAATATACTATTGAGACTCATTAGATAATTTGAATTATTTCAAATGTATATGGAATATGTGTCATTTAGTAATAGTCTTTTAACTTAGTTTCTTAGTGATGAAATAACTTAAGATTTGGTGATGGAGAATTAGAAAATACTGGAACTGTTTACATCTATTATACCATAATACAATATGAATATGGTGGATAAATATACTATCGAGGCTCATTAGATAATTTGAATTATTTCAAATGTATATGGAATATGTGTCATTAAGTAATAGTCTTTTAACTTAGTTTCTTAGTGATGAAGTAACCTAGGATTTGGTGAAGGAGAATTAGAAAATACTGAAACTGTTGACATCTATTATACTATAATACAATATGAATATGGTGAATAAATATACTATCGATACTCATTATATAATTTGAATTATTTCAAATATATATGGAATATGTGTTATTAAGTAATAGTCTTTTAACTTAGTTTCTTAGTGATGAAGTAACCTAAAATTTGGTGATGGAGAAGAAGAAAAATATTGAAATTGTTTACATCTATTATACCATAATACAATATGAATATGGTGAATAAATATACTATCGACACTCATTATATAATTTGAATTATTTCCAATGTATATAAAATATGTGTCATCAATTAATAGTCTTTTAACTTAGTTTCTTAGTGATGAAGTAACCTAAAATTTGGTGACGGAGAAGAAGAAAATACTGAAATTATTTACATTTATTATACCATAATACAATATGAATATGGTGATTAAATATACTATCGAGACTCATTATATAATTTGAATTATTTCTAATGTATATGGAATATGTGTCATTAATTAATAGTCTTTTAACTTAATTTCTTGGTGAAGAAGTAACCTAAAATTTGGTGATGGAGAAGAAGGAAAATACTGAAATTGTTTATATCTATTATACCATAACACAATAAGATTATGGTGGATAAATATACTATCTAGACTCATTAGATAATTTGACTTATGTCAAATGTATATGGAATATGTGTCATTAAGTAATAATCTTTTAACTTAGTTTCTTAGTGATGAAGTAACTTAAAATTTGGTGATGAAGAAGAAGAAAAATACTGAAATTGTTTACATCTATTATACCATAACACAATAAGAATATGGTGGATAAATATACTATCGAGACTCATTAGATAATTTAAATTATTTCAAATGTATATGGAATATGTGTCATTTAGTAATAGTCTTTTAACTTAGTTTCTTAGTGATGGAATAACTTAAGATTTGGTGATGGAGAATTAGAAAATAATGAAACTGTTTACATCTATTATACCATAATACAATATGAATATGGTGGATAAATATACTATCGAGGCTCATTAGATAATTTGAATTATTTCAAATGTATATGGAATATGTGTCATTAAGTAATAGTCTTTTAACTTAGTTTCTTAGTGACGAAGTAACCTAGGATTTGGTGAAGGAGAATTAGAAAATACTGAAACTGTTGACATCTATTATACTATAATATAATATGAATATGGTGAATAAATATACTATCGAGACTCATTATATAATTTGAATTATTTCAAATATATATGGAATATGTGTCATTAAGTAATAGTCTTTTAACTTAGTTTCTTAGTGATGAAGTAACCTAAAATTTGGTGATGGAGAAGAAGAAAAATATTGAAATTGTTTACATCTATTATACCATAATACAATATGAATATGGTGAATAAATATACTATCGACACTCATTATATAATTTGAATTATTTCCAATGTATATAAAATATGTGTCATCAATTAATAGTTTTTTAACTTAGTTTCTTAGTGATGAAGTAACCTAAAATTTGGTGATGGAGAAGAAGAAAATACTGAAATTATTTACATTTATTATACCATAATACAATATGAATATGGTGAATAAATATACTATCGAGACTCATTATATAATTTGAATTATTTCTAATGTATATGGAATATGTGTCATTAATTAATAGTCTTTTAACTTAATTTCTTGGTGAAGAAGTAACCTAAAATTTGGTGATGGAGAAGAAGGAAAATAATGAAACTGTTTACATCTATTATACCATAATACAATATGAATATGGTGGATAAATATACTATCGAGGCTCATTAGATAATTTGAATTATTTCAAATGTATATGGAATATGTGTCATTAAGTAATAGTCTTTTAACTTAGTTTCTTAGTGACGAAGTAACCTAGGATTTGGTGAAGGAGAATTAGAAAATACTGAAACTGTTGACATCTATTATACTATAATATAATATGAATATGGTGAATAAATATACTATCGAGACTCATTATATAATTTGAATTATTTCAAATATATATGGAATATGTGTCATTAAGTAATAGTCTTTTAACTTAGTTTCTTAGTGATGAAGTAACCTAAAATTTGGTGATGGAGAAGAAGAAAAATATTGAAATTGTTTACATCTATTATACCATAATACAATATGAATATGGTGAATAAATATACTATCGACACTCATTATATAATTTGAATTATTTCCAATGTATATAAAATATGTGTCATCAATTAATAGTTTTTTAACTTAGTTTCTTAGTGATGAAGTAACCTAAAATTTGGTGATGGAGAAGAAGAAAATACTGAAATTATTTACATTTATTATACCATAATACAATATGAATATGGTGAATAAATATACTATCGAGACTCATTATATAATTTGAATTATTTCTAATGTATATGGAATATGTGTCATTAATTAATAGTCTTTTAACTTAATTTCTTGGTGAAGAAGTAACCTAAAATTTGGTGATGGAGAAGAAGGAAAATACTGAAATTGTTTACATCTATTATACCATAACACAATAAGATTATGGTGGATAAATATACTATCGAGACTCATTAGATAATTTGAATTATTTCAAATGTATATGGAATATGTGTCATTTAGTAATAATCTTTTAACTTAGTTTCTTAGTGATGAAGTAACCTAAAATTTGGTGATGAAGAAGAAGAAAAATACTGAAATTGTTTACATCTATTATACCATAACACAATAAGAATATGGTGGATAAATATACTATTGAGACTCATTAGATAATTTGAATTATTTCAAATGTATATGGAATATGTGTCATTTAGTAATAGTCTTTTAACTTAGTTTCTTAGTGATGAAATAACTTAAGATTTGGTGATGGAGAATTAGAAAATACTGGAACTGTTTACATCTATTATACCATAATACAATATGAATATGGTGGATAAATATACTATCGAGGCTCATTAGATAATTTGAATTATTTCAAATGTATATGGAATATGTGTCATTAAGTAATAGTCTTTTAACTTAGTTTCTTAGTGATGAAGTAACCTAGGATTTGGTGAAGGAGAATTAGAAAATACTGAAACTGTTGACATCTATTATACTATAATACAATATGAATATGGTGAATAAATATACTATCGATACTCATTATATAATTTGAATTATTTCAAATATATATGGAATATGTGTTATTAAGTAATAGTCTTTTAACTTAGTTTCTTAGTGATGAAGTAACCTAAAATTTGGTGATGGAGAAGAAGAAAAATATTGAAATTGTTTACATCTATTATACCATAATACAATATGAATATGGTGAATAAATATACTATCGACACTCATTATATAATTTGAATTATTTCCAATGTATATAAAATATGTGTCATCAATTAATAGTCTTTTAACTTAGTTTCTTAGTGATGAAGTAACCTAAAATTTGGTGACGGAGAAGAAGAAAATACTGAAATTGGTTACATTTATTATACCATAATACAATATGAATATGGTGATTAAATATACTATCGAGACTCATTATATAATTTGAATTATTTCTAATGTATATGGAATATGTGTCATTAATTAATAGTCTTTTAACTTAATTTCTTGGTGAAGAAGTAACCTAAAATTTGGTGATGGAGAAGAAGGAAAATACTGAAATTGTTTATATCTATTATACCATAACACAATAAGATTATGGTGGATAAATATACTATCTAGACTCATTAGATAATTTGACTTATGTCAAATGTATATGGAATATGTGTCATTAAGTAATAATCTTTTAACTTAGTTTCTTAGTGATGAAGTAACTTAAAATTTGGTGATGAAGAAGAAGAAAAATACTGAAATTGTTTACATCTATTATACCATAACACAATAAGAATATGGTGGATAAATATACTATCGAGACTCATTAGATAATTTAAATTATTTCAAATGTATATGGAATATGTGTCATTTAGTAATAGTCTTTTAACTTAGTTTCTTAGTGATGGAATAACTTAAGATTTGGTGATGGAGAATTAGAAAATAATGAAACTGTTTACATCTATTATACCATAATACAATATGAATATGGTGGATAAATATACTATCGAGGTTCATTAGATAATTTGAATTATTTCAAATGTATATGGAATATGTGTCATTAAGTAATAGTCTTTTAACTTAGTTTCTTAGTGACGAAGTAACCTAGGATTTGGTGAAGGAGAATTAGAAAATACTGAAACTGTTGACATCTATTATACTATAATATAATATGAATTTGGTGAATAAATATACTATCGAGACTCATTATATAATTTGAATTATTTCAAATATATATGGAATATGTGTCATTAAGTAATAGTCTTTTAACTTAGTTTCTTAGTGATGAAGTAACCTAAAATTTGGTGATGGAGAAGAAGAAAAATATTGAAATTGTTTACATCTATTATACCATAATACAATATGAATATGGTGAATAAATATACTATCGACACTCATTATATAATTTGAATTATTTCCAATGTATATAAAATATGTGTCATCAATTAATAGTTTTTTAACTTAGTTTCTTAGTGATGAAGTAACCTAAAATTTGGTGATGGAGAAGAAGAAAATACTGAAATTATTTACATTTATTATACCATAATACAATATCAATATGGTGAATAAATATACTATCGAGACTCATTATATAATTTGAATTATTTCTAATGTATATGGAATATGTGTCATTAATTAATAGTCTTTTAACTTAATTTCTTGGTGAAGAAGTAACCTAAAATTTGGTGATGGAGAAGAAGGAAAATACTGAAATTGTTTACATCTATTATACCATAACACAATAAGATTATGGTGGATAAATATACTATCGAGACTCATTATATAATTTGAATTATTTCAAATGTATATGGAATATGTGTCATTTAGTAATAATCTTTTAACTTAGTTTCTTAGTGATGAAGTAACCTAAAATTTGGTGATGAAGAAGAAGAAAAATACTGAAATTGTTTACATCTATTATACCATAACACAATAAGATTATGGTGGATAAATATACTATCGAGACTCATTAGATAATTTGAATTATTTCAAATGTATATGGAATATGTGTCATTTAGTAATAATCTTTTAACTTAGTTTCTTAGTGATGAAGTAACCTAAAATTTGGTGATGAAGAAGTAGAAAATACTGGAACTGTTTACATCTATTATACCATAATACAATATGAATATGGTGGATAAATATACTATCGAGGCTCATTAGATAATTTGAATTATTTCAAATGTATATGGAATATGTGTCATTAAGTAATAGTCTTTTAACTTAGTTTCTTAGTGATGAAGTAACCTAGGATTTGGTGAAGGAGAATTAGAAAATACTGAAACTGTTGACATCTATTATACTATAATACAATATGAATATGGTGAATAAATATACTATCGATACTCATTATATAATTTGAATTATTTCAAATATATATGGAATATGTGTCATTAAGTAATAGTCTTTTAACTTAGTTTCTTAGTGATGAAGTAACCTAAAATTTGGTGATGGAGAAGAAGAAAAATATTGAAATTGTTTACATCTATTATACCATAATACAATATGAATATGGTGAATAAATATACTATCGACACTCATTATATAATTTGAATTATTTCCAATGTATATAAAATATGTGTCATCAATTAATAGTCTTTTAACTTAGTTTCTTAGTGATGAAGTAACCTAAAATTTGGTGACGGAGAAGAAGAAAATACTGAAATTATTTACATTTATTATACCATAATATAATATGAATATGGTGATTAAATATACTATCGAGACTCATTATATAATTTGAATTATTTCTAATGTATATGGAATATGTGTCATTAATTAATAGTCTTTTAACTTAATTTCTTGGTGAAGAAGTAACCTAAAATTTTGTGATGGAGAAGAAGGAAAATACTGAAATTGTTTATATCTATTATACCATAACACAATAAGATTATGGTGGATAAATATGCTATCTAGACTCATTAGATAATTTGACTTATTTCAAATGTATATGGAATATGTGTCATTAAGTAATAATCTTTTAACTTAGTTTCTTAGTGATGAAGTAACCTAAAATTTGGTGATGAAGAAGAAGAAAAATACTGAAATTGTTTACATCTATTATACCATAACACAATAAGAATATGGTGGATAAATATACTATCTAGACTCATTAGATAATTTAAATTATTTCAAATGTATATGGAATATGTGTCATTTAGTAATAGTCTTTTAACTTAGTTTCTTAGTGATGGAATAACTTAAGATTTGGTGATGGAGAATTAGAAAATACTGAAATTGTTTACATCTATTATACCATAACACAATATGAATATGGTGGATAAATATACTATCGAGGCTCATTAGATAATTTGAATTATTTCACATGTATATGGAATATGTGTCATTAAGTAATAGTCTTTTAACTTAGTTTCTTAGTGACGAAGTAACCTAGGATTTGGTGAAGGAGAATTAGAAAATACTGAAACTGTTGACATCTATTATACTATAATACAATATGAATATGGTGAATAAATATACTATCGAGACTCATTAAATAATTTGAATTATTTCAAATATATATGGAATATGTGTCATTAAGTAATAGTCTTTTAACTTAGTTTCTTAGTGATGAAGTAACCTAAAATTTGGTGATGGAGAAGAAGAAAAATATTGAAATTGTTTACATCTATTATACCATAATACAATATGAGTATGGTGAATAAATATACTATCGACATTCATTATATAATTTGAATTATTTCCAATGTATATAAAATATGTGTCATCAATTAATAGTCTTTTAACTTAGTTTCTTAGTGATGAAGTAACCTAAAATTTGGTGATGGAGAAGAAGAAAATACTGAAATTATTTACATTTATTATACCATAATACAATATGAATATGGTGAATAAATATACTATCGAGACTCATTATATAATTTGAATTATTTATAATGTATATGGAATATGTGTCATTAATTAATAGTCTTTTAACTTAATTTCTTGGTGAAGAAGTAACCTAAAATTTGGTGATGGAGAAGAAGGAAAATACTGAAATTGTTTACATCTATTATACCATAACACAATAAGATTATGGTGGATAAATATACTATCGAGACTCATTAGATAATTTGAATTATTTCAAATGTATATGGAATATATGTCATTAAGTAATAGTCTTTTAACTTAGTTTCTTAGTGATGAAGTAACCTAAGATTTGGTGATGGAGAATTAGAAAATAGTGAAACTGTTTACATCTATTATACAATAATACAATATGAATATGGTGAATAAATATACTTTAAAGACACATTAGATAATTTGAATTATTTCAAATGTATATGGAATATGTGTCATTAATTAATAGTCTTTTAACTTAATTTCTTGGTGAAGAAGTAACCTAAAATTTGGTGATGGAGAAGAAGGAAAATACTGAAATTGTTTACATCTATTATACCATAACACAATAAGAATATGGAGGATAAATATACTATCAAGATCCATTAGATAATTTGAATTTATTCAAATGTATATGGAATATGTGTCATTTAGTAATAGTCTTTTAACTTAGTTTCTTAGTGATGAAATAACCTAAGATTTGGTGATGGAGAATTAGAAAATACTGAAACTGTTTACATCTATTATACCATAACACAATAAGAATATGGTGGATAAATATACTATCGAGACTCATTAGATAATTTGAATTATTTCAAATGTATATGGAATATGTGTCATTTAGTAATAGTCTTTTAACTTAGTTTCTTAGTGATGAAATAACTTAAGATTTGGTGATGGAGAATTAGAAAATACTAAAACTGTTTACATCTATTATACCATAATACAATATGAATATGGTGGATAAATATACTATCGAGACTCATTAGATAATTTGAATTATTTCAAATGTATATGGAATATGTGTCATTAAGTAACAGTCTTTTAACTTCGTTTCTTAGTGATGAAGTAACATAGGATTTGGTGAAGGAGAATTAGAAAATACTGAAACTGTTGACATAAATTATACTATAATACATTATGAATATGGTGGATAAATATACTATCGAGACTCATTATATAATTTGAATCATTTCAAATATATATGTAATATGTGTCATTAAGTAATAGTCTTTTAACTTAGTTTCTTAGTGATGAAGTAACCTAAAATTTGGTGATGGAGAAGAAGAAAAATATTGAAATTGTTTACATCTATTATACCATGATACAATATGAATATGGTGAATAAATATACTATCGACACTCATTATATAATTTGAATTATTTCCAATGTATATAAAATATGTGTCATCAATTAATAGTCTTTTAACTTAGTTTCTTAGTGATGAAGTAACCTAAAATTTTGTGATGGAGAAGAAGAAAATACTGAAATTATTTACATTTATTATACCATAATGCAATATGAATATGGTGAATAAATATACTATCGAGACTCATTATATAACTTGAATTATTTCTAATGTATATGGAATATGTGTCATTAATTAATAGTCTTTTAACATAATTTCTTGGTGAAGAAGTAACCTAAAATTTGGTGATGGAGAAGAAGGAAAATACTGAAATTGTTTACATCTATTATACCATAACACAATAAGATTATGGTGGATAAATATACTATCGAGACTCATTAGATAATTTGAATTATTTCAAATATATATGGAATATGTGTCATTAAGTAATAGTCTTTTAACTTAGTTTCTTAGTGATGAAGTAACCTAAGATTTGGTGATGGAGAATTAGAAAATAGTGAAACTGTTTACATCTATTTTACCATAACACAATAAGAATATGGTGGATAAATATACTATCGAGACTCATTAGATAATTTGAATTATTTCAAATGTATATGGAATATGTATCATTTAGTAATAGTCTTTTAACTTAGTTTCTTAGTGATGAAATAACTTAAGATTAGGTGATGGAGAATTAGAAAATACTAAAACTGTTTACATCTATTATACCATAATACAATATGAATATGGTTGATAAATATACTATCGAGACTCATTAGATAATTTGAATTATTTCAAATGTATATGGAATATGTGTCTTTAAGTAACAGTCTTTTAACTTCGTTTCTTAGTGATGAAGTAACATAGGATTTGGTGATGGAGAAGAAGGAAAATACTGAAATTTTATACATCTATTATACCATAATACAATATAAATATGGTGGATAAATATACTACGAGACTCATTAGATAATTTGAATTATTTGAAATGTATATGGAATATGTGTCATTAAGTAATAGTCTTTTAACTTAGTTTCTTAGTGATGAAGTAACCTAAGATTTGGTGATGGAGAATTAGAAAATAGTGAAACTGTTTACATCTATTATACCATAACACAATAAGAATATGGTGGATAAATATACTATCGAGACTCATTAGATAATTTGAATTATTTCAAATGTATATGGAATATGTGTCATTTAGTAATAGTCTTTTAACTTAGTTTCTTAGTGATGAAATATCTTAAGATTTGGTGATGGAGAATTAGAAAATACTGAAACTGTTTACATCTATTATACCATAATACAATATGAATATGGTGGATAAATATACTATCAAGGCTCATTAGATAATTTGAATTATTTCAAATTTATATGGAATATGTGTCATTAAGTAATAGTCTTTTAACTTAGTTTCTTGGTGAAGAAGTAACTTAAAATTTGGTGATGGAGAAGAAGAAAAATATTGAAATTGTATACATCTATTATACCATAATACAATATGAATATGGTGGGTAAATATACTATCGAGACTCATTAGATAATTTGAATTATTTCAAATGTATATCGAATATGTGTCATTAAGTAATAATGTTTTAACTTAGTTCTTAATGATGAAGTAACCTAAGATTTGGTGATGGAGAATTAGAAAATACTGAAACTGTTTACATCTATTATACCATAATACAATATGAATAAGGTGGATAAATATACTATCGAGACTCATTAGATAATTTGAATTATTTCAAATATATATGGAATATGTGTCATTAAGTAATAGTCTTTTAACTTAGTTTCTTAGGGATGAAGTAACCTAAAATTTAGTGATGAAGAAGGAGAAAAATATTGAAATTGTTTACATCTATTATACCATAATAAAATATGAATATGGTGAATAAATATACTATTGAGACTCATTATATAATTTGAATTATTTCCAATGTATATAAAATATGTGTCATCAATTAATAGTCTTTTAACTTAGTTTATTAGTGATGAAGTAACCTAAAATTTGGTGATGGAGAAGAAGAAAAATATTGAAATTATTTACATCTATTATACCATAATACAATATGAATATTGTGAATAAATATACTATCGAGACTCATTAGATAATTTGAGTTATTTCAAATGTATATGGAATATGTGTCATTAAGTAATAATGTTTTAACTTAGTTTCTTAATGATGAAGTAACCTAAGATTTGGTGATGGAGAATTAGAAAATACTGAAACTGTTTACATCTATTATACCATAATACAATATGAATAAGGTGGATAAATATACTATCGAGACTCATTAGATAATTTGAATTATTTCAAATATATATGGAATATGTGTCATTAAGTAATAGTCTTTTAACTTAGTTTCTTGGTGAAGAAGTAACTTAAAATTTGGTGATGGAGAAGAAGAAAAATATTGAAATTGTATACATCTATTATACCATAATACAATATGAATATGGTGGATAAATATACTATCGAGACTCATTAGATAATTTGAATTATTTCAAATGTATATGGAATATGTGTCATTAAGTAATAATGTTTTAACTTAGTTTCTTGGTGAAGAAGTAACTTAAAATTTGGTGATGGAGAAGAAGGAAAATACTGAAATTGTATACATCTATTATACCATAATACAATATAAATATGGTGGATAAATATACTACGAGACTCATTAGATAATTTGAATTATTTGAAATGTATATGGAATATGTGTCATTAAACGATGGTCTTTTAACTTAGTTTCTTAGTGATGAAGTAACCTAAAATTTGGTGATGGAGAAGAAGAAAAATATTGAAATTATTTACATCTATTATACCATAATACAATATGAATATGGTGAATAAATATACTATCGAGACTCATTAGATAAACTGAATTATTTCAAATGTATATGGAATATTGTCATTAAGGAATAGTGTTTTAACTTAGTTTCTTAGTGATGAAGTAACCTAAGATTTGGTGATGGAGAATTAGAAAATATTGAAATTGTATACATCTATTATACCATAATACAATATGAATATGGTGGATAAATATACTATCGAGACTCATTAGATAATTTGAATTATTTCAAATGTATATGGAATATGTGTCATTAAGTAATAGTCTTTTAACTTAGTTTCTTTGTGATGAAGTAACCTAAGATTTGGTGATGGAGAATTAGAAAATATTGAAACTGTTTACATCTATTATACCCTAAAACAATATGAATATGGTGAATAAATATACTATCGAGACTCATTAGATAATTTGAATTATTTCAAATGTATATGGAATATGTGTCATTAAGTAATAGTCTTTTAACTTAGTTTCTTAGTGATGAAGTAACCTAAAATTTGGTGATGGAGAAGAAGAAAAATATTGAAATTGTTTACATCTATTATACCAAAATACAATATGAATATGGTGAATAAATATACTATCGAGACTCATTATATAATTTGAATTATTTCCAATGTATATAAAATATGTGTCATCAATTAATAGTCTTTTAACTTAGTTTCTTAGTGATGAAGTAACCTAAAATTTGGTGATGGAGAAGAATAAAAATACTGAAATTGTTTACATCTATTATACCATAATACAATATGAATATGGTGAATAAATATACTATCGAGACTCATTAGATAATTTGAATTATTTCTAATGTATTTGGAATATGTGTCATTAAGTAATAGTGTTTTAACTTAGTTTCTTAGTGATGAAGTAACCTAAGATTTGGTGATGGAGAATTAGAAAATACTGAAACTGTTTACATCTATTATATCATAATACAATATCAATATGGTGGATAAATATACTATCAAGGCTCATTAGATAATTTGAATTATTTCAAATGTATATGGAATATGTGTCATTAAGTAATAGTCTTTTAACTTAGTTTCTTGGTGAAGAAGTAACTTAAAATTTGGTGATGGAGAAGAAGAAAAATATTGAAATTGTATACATCTATTATACCATAATACAATATGAATATGGTGGATAAATATACTATCGAGACTCATTAGATAATTTGAATTATTTCAAATGTATATGGAATATGTGTCATTAAGTAATAATGTTTTAACTTAGTTTCTTAATGATGAAGTAACCTAAGATTTGGTGATGGAGAATTAGAAAATACTGAAACTGTTTACATCTATTATACCATAATACAATATGAATAAGGTGGATAAATATACTATCGAGACTCATTAGATAATTTGAATTATTTCAAATATATATGGAATATGTGTCATTAAGTAATAGTCTTTTAACTTAGTTTCTTAGTGATGAAGTAACCTAAAATTTGGTGATGGAGAAGAATAAAAATATTGAAATTGTATACATCTATTATACCACAATACAATATAAATATGGTGGATAAATATACTATCGAGACTAATTAGATAATTTGAATTATTTGAAATGTATATGGAATATGTGTCATTAAACAATAGTCTTTTAACTTAGTTTCTTAGTGATGAAGTAACCTAAAATTTGGTGATGGAGAAGAAGAAAAAGATTGAAATTATTTACATCTATTATACCATAATACAATATGAATATTGTGAATAAATGTACTATCGAGACTCATTAGATAATTTGAGTTATTTCAAATGTATATGGAATATGTGTCATTAAGTAATAATGTTTTAACTTAGTTTCTTAATGATGAAGTAACCTAAGATTTGATGATGGAGAATTAAAAAATACTGAAACTGTTTACATCTATTATACCATAATACAATATGAATAAGGTGGATAAATATACTATCGAGACTCATTAGATAATTTGAATTATTTCAAATATATATGGAATATGTGTCATTAAGTAATAGTCTTTTAACTTAGTTTCTTAGGGATGAAGTAACCTAAAATTTAGTGATGAAGAAGGAGAAAAATATTAAAATTGTTTACATCTATTATACCATAATACAATATGAATATGGTGAATAAATATACTATCGAGACTCATTATATAATTTGAATTATTTCCAATGTATATAAAATATGTGTCATCAATTAATAGTCTTTTAACTTAGTTTCTTAGTGATGAAGTAACCTAAAATTTGGTGATGGAGAAGAAGAAAAATATTGAAATTATTTACATCTATTATACTATAATACAATATGAATATGGTGAATAAATATACTATCGAGACTCATTAGATAATTTGAATTATTTCAAATGTATATGGAATATGTGTCATTAAGTAATAGTCTTTTAACTTAGTTTCTTGGTGAAGAAATAACCTAAAATTTGGTGATGGAGAAGAAGGAAAATACTGAAATTGTATACATATATTATACCATAATACAATATAAATATGGTGGATAAATATACTATCGAGACTCATTAGATAATTATAATTATTTGAAATGTATATGGAATATGTGTCATTAAACAATAGTCTTTTAACTTAGTTTCTTAGTGATGAAGTAACCTAAAATTTGGTGATGGAGAAGAAGAAAAATATTGAAATTATTTACATCTATTATACCATAATACAATATGAATATTGTGAATAAATATACTATCGAGACTCATTAGATAATTTGAGTTATTTCAAATGTATATGGAATATGTGTCATTAAGTAATAATGTTTTAACTTAGTTTCTTAATGATGAAGTAACCTAAGATTTGGTGATGGAGAATTAAAAAATACTGAAACTGTTTACGTCTATTATACCATAATACAATATGAATAAGGTGGATAAATATACTATCGAGACTCATTAGATAATTTGAATTATTTCAAATATATATGGAATATGTGTCATTAAGTAATAGTCTTTTAACTTAGTTTCTTAGGGATGAAGTAACCTAAAATTTAGTGATGAAGAAGGAGAAAAATATTGAAATTGTTTACATCTATTATACCATAATACAATATGAATATGGTGAATAAATATACTATCGAGACTCATTATATAATTTGAATTATTTCCAATGTATATAAAATATGTGTCATCAATTAATAGTCTTTTAACTTAGTTTCTTAGTGATGAAGTAACCTAAAATTTGGTGATGGAGAAGAAGAAAAATATTGAAATTGTTTACATCTATTATACCATAATACAATATGAATATTGTGAATAAATATACTATCGAGACTCATTAGTATAATTTGAGTTATTTCAAATGTATATGGAATATGTGTCATTAAGTAATAGTCTTTTAACTTAGTTTCTTAGTGATGAAGTAACCTAAAATTTGGTGATGGAGAATTAGAAAATACTGAAACTGTTTACATCTATTATACCATAATACAATATGAATATGGTGGATAAATATACTATCGAGACTCATTAGATAATTTGAATTATTTCAAATGTATATGGAATATGTGTCATTAAGTAATAGTGTTTTAACTTAGTTTCTTAGTGATGAAGTAATCTAAGATTTGGTGATGGAGAATTTGAAAATACTGAAACTGTTTACATCTATTATACCATAATACAATATGAATATGGTGAATAAATATACTATCGAGACTCATTAGATAATTTGAATTATTTCAAATGTATATGGAATATGTGTCATTAAGTAATAGTCTTTTAACTTAGTTTCTTAGTGATGAAGTAACCTAAAATTTGGTGATGGAGAAGAAGAAAAATATTGAAATTGTTTACATCTATTATATGATAATACAATATGAATATGGTGGATAAATATACTATCGAGACTCATTAGATAATTTGAATTATTTCAAATGTATATGGAATATGTGTCATTAAGTAATAGTCTTTTAACTTAGTTTCTTAGTGATGAAGTAACCTAAAATTTGGTGATGGAGAAGAAGAAAATTATTGAAATTGTTTACATCTATTATACCATAATACAATATGAATATGGTGGATAAATATACTATTGAGACTCATTAGATAATTTGAGTTATTTCTAATGTATATGGAATATGTGTCATTAAGTAATAATCTTTTAACTTGGTTTCTTAGTGATGAAGTAACCTAAAATTTGGTGATGGAGAATTAGAAAATACGGAAACTGTTTACATCTATTATACCATAATACAATATGAATATGGTGAATAAATATACTATCGAGACTCATTAGATAATTTGAATTATTTAAAATGTATATGGAATATGTGTCATTAAGTAATAGTCTTTTAACTTAGTTTCTTAGTGATGAAGTAACCTAAAATTTGGTGATGGAGAATTAGAAAATACTGAAACTGTTTACATCTATTATACCATAATACAATATGAATATGGTGAATAAATATACTATCGAGACTCATTATATAATTTGAATTATTTAAAATGTATATGGAATATGTGTCATTAAGTAATAGTCTTTTAACTTAGTTTCTTAGTGATGAAGTAACCTAAGATTTGGTGATGGAGAAGATGAAAAATATTGAAATTGTTTACATCTATTATACCATAATACAATATGAATATGGTGAATAAATATACTATCGAGACTCATTAGATAATTTGAATTATTTCAAATGTATATGGAATATGTGTCATTAAGTAATAGTCTTTTAACTTAGTTTCTTAGTGATGAAGTAACCTAAAATTTGGTGATGGAGAATTAGAAAATACTGAAACTGTTTACATCTATTATACCATAATACAACATGAATAAGGTGGATAACTAAACTATCGAGACTCATTAGATAATTTGAATTATTTCAAATGTATATGGAATATGTGTCATTAAGTAATAGTGTTTTAACTTAGTTTCTTAGTGATGAAGTAACCTAAGATTTGGTGATGGAGAATTTGAAAATACTGAAACTGTTTACATCTATTATACCATAATACAATATGAATATGGTGAATAAATATACTATCGAGAATCATTAGATAATTTGAATTATTTCAAATGTATATGGAATATGTGTCATTAAGTAATAGTCTTTTAACTTAGTTTCTTAGTGATGAAGTAACCTAAAATTTGGTGATGGAGAAGAAGAAAAATATTGAAATTGTTTACATCTATTATATGATAATACAATATGAATATGGTGGATAAATATACTATCGAGACTCATTAGATAATTTGAATTATTTCAAATGTATATTGAATATGTGTCATTAAGTAATAGTCTTTTAACTTAGTTTCTTAGTGATGAAGTAACCTAAAATTTGGTGATGGAGAAGAAGAAAAATATTGAAATTGTTTACATCTATTATACCATAATACAATATGAATATGGTGGATAAATATACTATTGAGACTCATTAGATAATTTGAGTTATTTCAAATGTATATGGAATATATGTCATTAAGTAATAGTCTTTTAACTTAGTTTCTTAGTGATGAAGTAACCTAAAATTTGGTGATGGAGAATTAGAAAATACTGAAACTGTTTACATCTATTATACCATAACACAATATGAATATGGTGAATAAATTTACTATCGAGACTCATTAGATAATTTGAATTATTTCAAATGTATATGGAATATGTGTCATTAAGTAATAGTCTTTTAACTTAGTTTCTTAGTGATGAAGTAACCTAAAATTTGGTGATGGAGAATTAGAAAATACTGAAACTGTTTACATCTATTATACCATAATACAATATGAATATGGTGAATAAATATACTATCGAGACTCATTAGATAATTTGAATTATTTCAAATGTATATGGAATATGTGTCATTAAGTAATAGTCTTTTAACTCGGTTTCTTAGTGATGAAGTAACCTAAAATTTGGTGATGGAGAATTAGAAAATACAGAAACTGTTTACATCTATTATACCATAATACAATATGAATATGGTGAATAAATATACTATCGAGACTCATTAGATAATTTGAATTATTTCAAATGTATATGGAATATGTGTCATTAAGTAATAGTCTTTTAACTTAGTTTCTTAGTGATGAAGTAACCTAAGATTTTGTGATGGAGAAGATGAAAAATATTGAAATTGTTTACATATATTATACCATAATACAAAATGAATATGGTGAATAAATATACTATCGAGACTCATTAGATAATTTGAATTATTTCAAATGTATATGGAATATGTGTCATTAAGTAATATCCTTTTAACTCGGTTTCTTAGTGATGAAGTAACCTAAAATTTGGTGATAGAGAATTAGAAAATACTGAAATTGTTTACATCTATTATACCATAATACAATATGAATATGGTGAATAAATATACTATCGAGACTCATTAGATAATTTGAATTATTCCAAATGTATATGGAATATGTGTCATTAAGTAATAGTCTTTTAACTTAGTTTCTTAGTGATGAAGTAACCTAAGATTTGGTGATGGAGAATTAGAAAATACTGAAACTGTTTAAATCTATTATACCATAATACAATATGAATATGGTGAATAAATATACTATCGAGACTCATTAGATAATTTGAATTATTTAAAATGTATATGGAATATGTGTCATTAAGTAATAGTCTTTTAACTTAGTTTCTTAGTGATGAAGTAACCTAAAATTTGGTGATGGAGAATTAGAAAATACTGAAACTGTTTACATCTATTATATCATAATACAATATGAATATGGTGAATAAATATACTATCGAGACTCATTAGATAATTTGAATTATTTAAAATGTATATGGAATATGTGTCATTAAGTAATAGTCTTTTAACTTAGTTTCTTAGTGATGAAGTAACCTAAGATTTGGTGATGGAGAAGATGAAAAATATTGAAATTGTTTACATCTATTATACCATAATACAATATGAATATGGTGAATAAATATACTATCGAGACTCATTAGATAATTTTAATTATTTCAAATGTATATGGAATATGTGTCATTAAGTAATAGTCTTTTAACTTAGTTTCTTAGTGATGAAGTAACCTAAAATTTGGTGATGGAGAATTAGAAAATACTGAAACTGTTTACATCTATTATACCATAATACAACATGAATAAGGTGGATAACTAAACTATCGAGACTCATTAGATAATTTGAATTATTTCAAATGTATATGGAATATGTGTCATTAAGTAATAGTGTTTTAACTTAGTTTCTTAGTGATGAAGTAACCTAAGATTTGGTGATGGAGAATTTGAAAATACTGAAACTGTTTACATCTATTATACCATAATACAATATGAATATGGTGAATAAATATACTATCGAGACTCATTAGATAATTTGAATTATTTCAAATGTATATGGAATATGTGTCATTAAGTAATAGTCTTTTAACTTAGTTTCTTAGTGATGAAGTAACCTAAAATTTGGTGATGGAGAAGAAGAAAAATATTGAAATTGTTTACATCTATTATATGATAATACAATATGAATATGGTGGATAAATATACTATCGAGACTCATTAGATAATTTGAATTATTTCAAATGTATATTGAATATGTGTCATTAAGTAATAGTCTTTTAACTTAGTTTCTTAGTGATGAAGTAACCTAAAATTTGGTGATGGAGAAGAAGAAAAATATTGAAATTGTTTACATCTATTATACCATAATACAATATGAATATGGTGGATAAATATACTATTGAGACTCATTAGATAATTTGAGTTATTTCAAATGTATATGGAATATGTGTCATTAAGTAATAGTCTTTTAACTTAGTTTCTTAGTGATGAAGTAACCTAAAATTTGGTGATGGAGAATTAGAAAATACTGAAACTGTTTACATCTATTATACCATAATACAATATGAATATGGTGAATAAATATACTATCGAGACTCATTAGATAATTTGAATTATTTCAAATGTATATGGAATATGTGTCATTAAGTAATAGTCTTTTAATTTAGTTTCTTAGTGATGAAGTAACCTAAAATTTGGTGATGGAGAATTAGAAAATACTGAAACTGTTTAAATCTATTATACCATAATACAATATGAATATGGTGAATAAATATACTATCGAGACTCATTAAATAATTTGAATTATTTCAAATGTATATGGAATATGTGTCATTAAGTAATAGTCTTTTAACTCGGTTTCTTAGTGATGAAGTAACCTAAAATTTGGTGATGGAGAATTGGAAAATACTGAAATTGTTTCATCTATTATACCATAATACAATATGAATATGGTGAATAAATATACTATCCAGACTCATTAGATAATTTTAATTATTTCAAATGTATATGGAATATGTGTCATTAAGTAATAGTCTTTTAACTTAGTTTCTTAGTGATGAAGTAACCTAAGATTTGGTGATGGAGAAGATGAAAAATATTGAAATTGTTTACGTCTATTATACGATAATACAATATGAATATGGTGGATAAATATACTATCGAGACTCATTAGATAATTTGAATTATTTCAAATGTATATGGAATGTGTCATTAAGTAATAGTCTTTTAACTCGGTTTCTTAGTGATGAAGTAACCTAAAATTTGGTGATAGAGAATTAGAAAATACTGAAATTGTTTACATCTATTATACCATAATACAATATGAATATGGTGAATAAATATACTATCGAGACTCATTAGATAATTTGAATTATTTCAAATGTATATGGAATATGTGTCATTAAGTAATAGTCTTTTAACTTAGTTTCTTAGTGATGAAGTAACCTAAGATTTGGTGATGGAGAATTAGAAAATACTGAAACTGTTTAAATCTATTATACCATAATACAATATGAATATGGTGAATAAATATACTATCGAGACTCATTAGATAATTTGAATTATTTCAAATGTATATGGAATATGTGTCATTAAGTAATAGTCTTTTAACTTAGTTTCTTAGTGATGAAGTATCCTAAGATTTGGTGATGGAGAATTAGAAAATATTGAAATTGTTTACATCTATTATACAATAATACAATATGAATATGGTGGATAAATATACTATCGAGACTCATTAGATAATTTGAATTATTTCAAATGTATATGGAATATGTGTCATTAAGTAATAGGCTTTTAACTCAGTTTCTTAGTGATGAAGTAACCTAAAATTTGGTGATGGAGAATTAGAAAATATTTAAACTGTTTACATCTATTATACCATAATACAATATGAATATGGTGGATAAATATACTATCGAGACTCATTAGATAATTTGAATTATTTCAAATGTATATGGAATATGTGTCATTAAGTAATAGTCTTTTAACTTAGTTTTTTAGTGATGAAGTAACCTAAAATTTGGTGATGGAGAAGAAGAAAAATATTGAAATTGTTTACATCTATTATACGATAATACAATATGAATATGGTGGATAAATATACTATCGATACTCATTAGATAATTTGAATTATTTCAAATGTATATGGAATATGTGACATTAAGTAATAGTCTTTTAACTTAGTTTCTTAGTGATGAAGTAACCTAAAATTTGGTGATGGAGAAGAAGAAAAATATTGAAATTGTTTACATCTATTATACGATAATACAATATGAATATGGTGGATAAATATACTATCGAGAGTCATTAGATAATTTGAATTATTTCAAATGTATATGGAATATGTGTCATTAAGTAATAGTCTTTTAACTTAGTTTCTTAGTGATGAAGTAACCTAAAATTTCGTGATGGAGAATTAGAAAATACTGAAACTGTTTACATCTATTATACCATAATACAATATGAATAAGGTGGATAACTAAACTATCGAGACTCATTAGATAATTTGAATTATTTCAAATGTATATGGAATATGTGTCATTAAGTAATAGTCTTTCAACTTAGTTTCTTAGTGATGAAGTAACCTAAGATTTGGTGATGGAGAATTAGAAAATATTGAAACTGTTTACATCTATTATACCATAATACAATATGAATATGGTGAATAAATATACTATCGAGACTCATTAGATAATTTGAATTATTTCAAATGTATATGGAATATGTGTCATTAAGTAATAGGCTTTTAACTTAGTTTCTTAGTGATGAAGTAACCTAAAATTTGTAGATGGAGAAGAAGAAAAATATTGAAATTGTTTACATCTATTATACCATAATACAATATGAATATGGTGGATAAATATACTATCGAGACTCATTAGATAATTTGAATTATTTCAAATGTATATGGAATATGTGTCATTAAGTAATAGTCTTTTAACTTAGTTTCTTAGTGATGAAGTAACCTAAGATTTGGTGATGGAGAATTAGAAAATATTGAAACTGTTTACATCTATTATACCATAATACAATATGAATATGGTGGATAAATATACTATCGAGACTCATTAGATAATTTGAATTATTTCAAATGTATATGGAATATGTGTCATTAAGTAATAGTCTTTTAACTTGGTATCTTAGTGATGAAGTAACCTAAAATTTGGTGATCGCGAAGAAGAAAAATATTGAAATTGTTTACATCTATTATACCATTATACAATATGAATATGGTGGATAAATATACTATCGATACTCATTAGATAATTTGAATTATTTCAAATGTATATGGAATATGTGTCATTAAGTAATAGTCTTTTAACTTAGTTTCTTAGTGATGAAGTAACCTAAAATTTGGTTATGGAGAATTAGAAAATACTGAAACTGTTTACATCTATTATACCATAATACAATATGAATATGGTGAATAAATATATTATCGAGACTCATTAGATAATTTGAATTATTTCAAATGTATATGGAATATGTGTCATTAAGTAATAGTCTTTTAACTTAGTTTCTTAGTGATGAAGTAACCTAAGATTTGGTGATGGAGAAGATGAAAAATATTGAAATTGTTTACATCTATTATACCATAATACAATATGAATATGGTGAATAAATATACTATCGAGACTCATTAGATAATTTGAATTATTTCAAATGTATATGGAATATGTGTCATTAAGTAATAGTCATTTAACTTAGTTTCTTAGTGATGAAGTAACCTAAAATTTGGTGATGGAGAATTAGAAAATACTGAAACTGTTTACATCTATTATACCATAATACAACATGAATAAGGTGGATAACTAAACTATCGAGACTCATTAGATAATTTGAATTATTTCAAATGTATATGGAATATGTGTCATTAAGTAATAGTCTTTTAACTTAGTTTCTTAGTGATGAAGTAACCTAAGATTTGGTGATGGAGAATTATAAAATACTGAAACTGTTTACATATATTATACCATAATACAATATGAATATGGTGAATAAATATACTATCGAGGCTCATTAGATAATTTGAATTATTTGAAATGTATATGGAATATGTGTCATTAAGTAATAGTCTTTTAACTTAGTTTCTTAGTGATGAAGTAACCTAAAATTTTGTGATGGAGAATTAGAAAATTCGGAAACTGTTTACATCTATTATACCATAATACAATATGAATATGGTGAATAAATATACTATCGAGACTCATTAGATAATTTGAATTATTTCAAATGTATATGGAATATGTGTCATTAAGTAATAGTCTTTTAACTTAGTTTCTTAGTGATGAAGTAACCTAAGATTTTGTGATGGAGAATTTGAAAATACTGAAACTGTTTACATGTATTATACAATAATACAATATGAATATGGTGAATAAATATACTATCGAGACTCATTAGATAATTTGAATTATTTCAAATGTATATGGAATATGTGTCATTAAGTAATAGGCTTTTAACTTAGTTTCTTAGTGATGAAGTAACCTAAAATTTGGTGATGGAGAAGAAGAAAAATATTGAAATTGTTTACATCTATTATACCATAATACAATATGAATATGGTGGATAAATATACTATCGAGACTCATTAGATAATTTGAATTATTTCAAATGTATATGGAATATGTGTCATTAAGTAATAGTCTTTTAACTTGGTTTCTTAGTGATGAAGTAACCTAAAATTTGGTGATGGAGAATTAGAAAATACGGAAACTGTTTACATCTATTATACCATAATACAATATGAATATGGTGAATAAATATACTATCGAGACTCATTAGATAATTTGAAATATTTCAAATGTATATGGAATATGTGTCATTAAGTAATAGTCTTTTAACTTAGTTTATTTAGTGATGAAGTAACCTAAAATTTGGTGATAGAGAATTAGAAAATACTGAAATTGTTTACATCTATTATAGCATAATACAATATGAATATGGTGGATAAATATAGTATCGAGACTCATTAGATAATTTGAATTATTTCAAATGTATATGGAATATGTGTCATTAAGTAATAGTCTTTTAACTTAGTTTCTTAGTGATGACGCAACCTAAAATTTGGTGATGGAGAAAAAGAAAAATTTTGAAATTGTTTACATCTATTATACGATAATACAATATGAATATGGTGGATAAATATACTATCAAGACTCAATAGATAATTTGAATTATTTCAAATGTATATGGAATATGTGTCATTAAGTAATAGTCTTTTAACTTAGTTTCTTAGTGATGAAGTAACCTAAAATTTGGTGATAGAGAAGTAGAAAAATATTGAAATTGTTTATATCTATTATACCATAATACAATATGAATATGGTGGATAAATATACTATCGAGACTCATTAGATAATTTGAATTATTTCAAATGTATATGGAATATGTGTCATTAAGTAATAGTCTTTTAACTTAGTTTCTTAGTGATGAAGTAACCTAAGATTTTGTGATGGAGAATTTGAAAATACGGAAACTGTTTACATGTATTATACAATAATACAATATGAATATGGTGAATAAATATACTATCGAGACTCATTAGATAATTTGAATTATTTTAAATGTATATGGAATATGTGTCATTAAGTAATAGTCTTTTAACTTAGTTTCTTAGTGATGAAGTAACCTAAGATTTGGTGATGGAGAATTAGAAAATACTAAAACTGTTTACATCTATTATAACATAATACAATATGAATATGGTGAATAAATATACTATCGAGACTCATTAGATAATTTGAATTATTTCAAATGTATATGGAATATGTGTCATTAAGTAATAGTCTTTTAACTTAGTTTCTTAGTGATGAAGTAACCTAAAATTTGGTGATGGAGAAGAAGAAAAATATTGAAATT